>CM074494.1:14360509-14383247 GCA_037389245.1 Oryzias sinensis | reverse complement strand
ATGAATGAATGAATGAATGAATGAATGAATGAATGAATGAATGAATGAATGGAACCAGAACTTTTGTCAGGGGAATGCAAAATTACTCCCAGGTGTTCCCAGCATTCAGATCAAATCAGTGGGAGTAATATTTTGGCACCAGAGACCCACCAACTTGCTGTAGTGACATACCACAACATTTTTGTTACCATGGGGATTTCATCCTGACAACAAGGATCTCACGAGAGAATAGAATATGAGGGGTGTGTACTTAAATGTCAGCAAAGTAGAATGATGCTGCATTTGTAAAAGTGAAAGGAGACAAAGAAACATCCATGTGAGCTGTGTCTAAAAATATTCTCGAATTTTTATCCTTTGAGGTTTTGTGCAGAAGGACCAAACCAGGATGTTGCTATGGCAGATGTTTATCACTGTTATTAACCGATTGGTCAAAATAGTTTCTCCTGTTTAGTTCTGTCCTGCACTTTGGTTCACCTTAAGTGAACAGAGACTCTTGCTCTAGAAGGCACCAAGGTTTGCCTGTTTATCTGCACCAGAGCTCAGGCGAGCTTTTACATCAGTCAAACAAAGCTGGAGATCAGAGGAGACAAAGGCTGGTGCAAATTAAATCCTGCTAGTGTCACGTGTCCCAGTGTGATGCTCTATCTTTCGAACTAAATGGATAAAATCCTCATGCAAAGGAAGTCAACAAACTCTCATTAAGAAGTGTTTTCTATTTTATAAACTTTGATCTCAATAGAAACTCTTTAGGAAAAGAACATGCGAGATAAAATATTGACAATAGATTCAGTCACAGTCATATGAATCCCTTCATACACAGGTCCAAGCAAACCAGAACAGAAACAAAATAAACCAAGAGTCTGAACATCTTCAGTGCAGGTTGGAAGAAAGAAAGGACAAATGCTTTAACTAGAAGGAGCTGACATGATTCCTCTTTCTGTGACATTCTGCTCTGTTTTTCAGAAGATTTTCATGGATAAAGCAGATTCAATAATGCAGCCCTCCTTATCTCACTTTCCCATCTCCACCTGCAGGTTGTAGAGTTGGGTAGATCGAGCATTCAGTCTGCGACCAGCTCAGTGGGTTTTCTGCTTAATGAACAAATCGTTTCTCAATAAGATCCAAACTTTGCTTCAACTGTAGAATTTCATTTCCGTAACTTTTATCCAATAGCCCCAACTGTCCTTGGTGACTTTTCCTCCACTTGAACCCAATGTAAGCTTGCTTAGCTATATTTAACAGTCGCACAGCCACAATGCAGTCAATCAAACAAGCAGCAGAACATGAGGGAACGCTTGCCTTTGGTTCCTTGTGTTGAAGTAAACTTGCACTGCCTTGGAAAATGTTTTGGTGTGGACCCCAGTGAAGAACCTCCCAGTAGGTGGCCAGATTGCTCTTTCGGTAAATGTGGTGGCAAATAAAGACCCAAAGGTATCATAAAAAGAAACATAATTCAATACTTTAAGTGTAACAAAAATACACCAAAAAAAAAAAAAACAACATGAAATATGATGTTGCAAACAGTGGAGACAAGAGTATTTAAAAAACTTTGAACTGAAAAATCCTTGTCACTAAGTAACAAAAAACAAAACAGTTGGTTAATTGGAAACTTAGACATAGTGTAATGTTCCCGGAAGTAAAAAGAAAACTAAACTGGTTAAAGAACATGTTCTCACAGAGGATCGTCCCAAATGCCACATCCTGGTTGCCCTAAACAAAGTGTGAAACAAACTGAAAGGAGGAGACTTTGAGGAGGACCAGAACAAAAAACACAAGCTATGAAGAAGTCCCGAGGCTTCAGCTACTGAGGGATGAAGGACCTTTTGGTGATGAGGGAGACAGAAGAAAAGAGTTCCTGACGACCCCCTCATGGATGGATAAACAGAAGAGGAAGTTGGAAGAGACCCCACAAAGTGATGCATCCCCCAAGAAGAGTAGAGTGGAACCATCTCTTGTGGCCCCCACAGGAGAAATGGGAATAAAACACAGGAGGCTGTAGGAAAACTTGAAGTAGTTGCAGTGTAGCATGTAGACCTTCAGAGTTTTTTTTTTTAAACATCCAGGGTCCAAAGTTCTGTTTGCTGTGGAACAAAAAGAATATCCTCTCGGAACCAGTCACATCTAGGCTACCTACTAGATGTAAAAAACTAAATTTGGTTCACCCAGCAGAACCATATTGAATAATTCTGGTTCCACTGCAGTTTTCTTTTTCCAATAAGATGTCTATTGACTCTTTCACAAAACACATTTACAGACTCTTCCATAATAGTTTCTTGAATAAAAATGGGGATTTACTGTGAAATAACAGGAAGTGAGATCAGATGGGCGTGGCTTCAGCAATGTGTTCACATCTTTGCAGATTACTTTATTTTATCATTTTTTTTTCACTATTGTCCAAATTTTACAATAAAAAACAGGAGTTGGTGTCCAAAGGAGCTTTGTCAGGAATGTCTTCCGGCAGAATGTGTCAGCCTCACAACATGCTTCATAGGTGTGAGGACAAGTAAAGTTACGCCAGTCCTCACAAATCACTCTCCTGCAGATCAAGCCACTGCTCCCTCTTGTTGTGACTATAGAGTTCAGCAAGCTTCCTGAACCTTGGCCCCCACTCCTTCAGGAAGGAATAGCTCCCTTCAGATTCTCCTGAGTCTTGGGAGTTCAATGAGCTCAGTGACACGGCTGCTGACCCGACACCTTCGAAGTTGTAAGTCTGCAGGGAGTCAAAGGGAGGCGCTGTCAGGTCCTGGTCTGCTACCTGGAGTCGGTCCCTGATGAACTCCTGAATCATCCTGTGTCTTTCTGTCCCGGAGTTTGGCAGCCTGCTTGTCAGCTTAGTTTGGTTCAGGTGTCTCAGTGCTGTAATGTCAAAGGCCTCTGTGTCCTCCTCTCCCCCACCTTCATCATCATAGTAGACTATGTTCTCTTGGATGTCCTGCTCGTGGTCCAGAATCTGGGTTTGCTGCTTCCTGCATCTGATGACCGTGGTCACTATGACAATGCCTACGGAGACAGGAAAACCTAACAAGCCGAGCAACAGCAGAGATTGAATTGTATTTTAAAATGAAGATCTGTAGAATCAGTCTCACAGCTCCACTTTGATAAATGTATGAATTCCGAAGGGGTCAGGATCTGATCTGAGTCACAGGAAACTGGACCTGGTTCTACAGACTTCCAGGAGAGTATTCCAGAAAGCATGTTTAAACTACCCTGACTTTAACCCTGAACTCTGGCTGAAATCCGCCTGAACTTGCTTACTATAGGTATGTCAGTTCCAAAAGAACAGATATGAGTTGGCGTAATTATGCTATTGACTTGGTAACTCTGGGTAAATGCACGTGCACAGCAAGTACATAAAGACATTCTCAATGGGTCGCAGATTTCCAGAGTCACCATGGAAACGCGTGGAGAAAAAAAGAGTGCTATACTTCAGTGAGACGGAGTCGGAGATTTTAATGACGGCGTATGAAAATTACATGTCCATCAAAAAAGTAACACTGCTGCATCAGCAAAAACAAGAGTTTCTGCTTGGAGAAAATGAACGGACAAAGTAAACACACGAGTTTCTGATCTTATTTTCCTTGTGACGCATATATATATATATATAACTTATCCAACTTAAATGAATTCAATTGGAACAAGTAATTAAGTTAAATTTATTCAACCTAATTTCTTTCGTCTATCCAATTCAATATTTTCTACAACTCAAATTTAGATATTTATCTAACTATATGTCATATTACTCCAATTCAATTAAGGTTTTTCCATCTTCATTTATTGTAATTCTTGAACTTTCATGTCTAAATTTGAGCCTGCAGATATACTAATTTTTATTATAAAATAAATGAAACAAAACAGAGTTTCATAATGCAACCACCTACCATAGCTCCGAATTTATCATTATGTAATTTCACAGTACGGGTGCTATATAAACTAATTATCCTCTCCCTCTTTCTCACTCATGGTGCAGAAAGAATTCAATATAACAGTACAAATAACTGGGCAAAACACAGTAAAACAGCTAAACAACTAAACACATTTGGTCAAAACCCCACACTTAAACCCAAATCCATCCAGACAGGCAAAGGGAATGGTATCCCACAATTCCTTGCGTTGCCGATCTAACAGCAGCACCAAAGTTATACCTACTTAATTGAATTAATTTAAATAAAAGTAAAATAAATGTCTGATAACTACGTGTTAGTTTTAAGCTGACTTAACTAAAAAGAATTGATTTATCTTAACTAAAGCAAATATTTAAGTTAAATCAATGTAAAAGGATTTATCTTTCCAACTTCCATATGTGGTCTTATCACCCTCTCATCGTAGGAAAATTATCTGAGCTTCTTCATCCACTAAATAATTTTCAAATGGACACGTCATGCTGCTTCATCTCACTGAAACAAACTAACCCTCAACTAAACCAGCTCCAGACCAGGTAAGGTTCAGAGCATGAATTGCCAGGGGAACTAAGCGTACCCTGAAACATACCTCTGTTTTTGAAACCGAAAGCGGTGGTTGTACCCTTTTCTAGCCTTAAACCTACCGTGGGAGCTAGCATAACCTGCTTTCTGGAATACCCCCCAGATGTGTCAGTGGGCGTTATGAATGCTCTGTCCATACCCAGCAGTGTGAGCACACAGGTCATAACAGTGGCAGCACTTAGGATGCTTTGAAAATGTGGCGCCCCCCAGTGGCACAGCCGCTGCCCTCCATGGAGGTCACAGCTGCACATGGTGATGGTCAGGGTGTTGGTGCTACTTAGGGACGGGTGGCCTCCGTCTGAAATCACCACCGGCAGGAAATGCATCAGCTGATCCCGTCGCAAGAGACCAGTTTGCCGAGTCAGGACAGATGCCGTGTTGTCTGTAGACGGACAGGTAAGCCGGCATGTGATCAAGGGGGGTGGACTTTGTGAGGGGGACCTAGAACATCACTTTAAAGTTTGAGGTGGACTGACCGTGGTTGTCTGTCAGAGTGAAACTATGATGGGCTGCTGTCAGAGAAAACAGAAAGCGATGTCCCCTCTCTGGTTCATCCGGATCCACAGCGCTCAGCGTCTCAACAACCTGAAGTCTCAAAAACAAACTGGGTTAATGACTCAAATTCTGATCATGTGACTGTTGAAGCCAGGTCACATGACTCAGAAGTGACACAGAATCAGGTCACCACATTACTGGCACCACGATACAGTGAGCTCATTTTGTCCCAGATGAACATGTGTGACCCATCAGAAATAGTGATGAAACCAGTGAAGAAACCGTTTACAAGATTTTACAGTCAAGCTGTAAAAAGAGCTTTTCACATTCCTGAACCCAAAGCTCTTCACCAGGAGTAAAGGTGTAACTTCTATCTTCAGTATTGCTGAATGAATGCAAGAGTGTGGCAGGCAGGTCAGGCTCACCTGTCCTGGCTGGGCGTTCTCGCAGACTGAGATGTGATACTTCCTGGCAAAGCTTGGAGCATTGTCGTTAACGTCTGTTACAGAGATCAGAACCACGGCTGAGCCTGCCAAGGACTGACCCTCTAAAGCACGGAAAACACCCGTCAGGTACACACTAACAAAAACATCAGCTACTGCATCATGTGATCAGTTTGGGGCTGGCATTATTCTATTATATTACTTTTTTTTTCTTTCATTTTTGGTCCTCGAAGGTAATTCCTTCCCTTTGAACGTGATTCAGAATATTGTTTGCTCTATGAATACTGGTTTACTTTTATGTTACTTCTGCATAACATCTTTAGCTTATAAATGTGATAAATGGATTTTAGTTTCAGATGAGGGGTGATATAGGCAGGGAGTACTGATATTTCTACGTTTTGGTAAAATGAAAGCACAGAAGGCACAATTGAACAAATTCCTCAGCCTTGGTCAATTCAATTAATGCAAATAAAAATGTAGGCAATTCACTTATAAAAAATAAGAAAACAGAGACCAAACAGAGAACCTGAGACCATAGCAAATGTTATTAGGTAAGATCTGGTTCAAATGACACAAACTATCAAGCAACAAGAAGACAGAGAAATAGGGCTCTGTGGAAAACACACTTACTCAAAACTCAAAATAAGTCTATGACACCAAGGAAGATAATTGATTCAGTACTTTAAGTCAATATTAATTGTAAAACACTAAAAGTGACTTATAAGAGCAGAAAAAATATTTTGTTTGTATCTCCAAATGACCTTGGGTCTTGCTGCTTTAATAAATTTGTTTTGGGTTAATCTGTTGTAATACATACATTAATGAACATGCAATGAGTAAAAATTACTCAGAAGTCATTACATAATGCATTACACTGCTTTTTCTAGCAAAAAGTAACATCAATCAATCCATCCATCCATCCATCCATCCATCCATCCATCCATCCATCCATTCATCCATCCATCCATCCATCCTCTATACAAGCTGAATCCCTTTCGGGGTTGCTGGAGCCACACACACACTCCCATGCACACCTGGGGGCAATTTAGAGTCATCAATGAACCTATGTAGCATGTTTTTGGACTGTGGGAGGAAACCGGAGAGCCCAGAGAAAACTCACACATGCATGTGGAGAACATGCAAACTCCAAAAAGAAAGGTCCCAGCTGGGATTTGAACCAGAGCCTTCTTACTGTGAAGTGAGAATGTCCCAATGCCCCAAAAATACCATGTAACTGTTATTTATTACTTTTGTCATGAGCTCCTCCCAACTCTGCATGAGACCTACGTTTCTCTGTTGCGGTGATGGTGATGTTGTGCAGAGCTCTGCTCTCTCTGTCCAGATGTTTGTTTGTCCTGATGACACCTGAGCTGCTGTCTATACTGAAGTGACGCTCCATGTCTGACCGTTTGTCGATAGCGTACCTGCAGACGGACGTATAGACAGGTGTTGGTTTTTAAAAAGATCTATTCATTCTACTGCTGTCAACTCATTGTCTCACCTGACTGGACTGTTGGAGTCATCCGGATCACTTGCTGAAACGGACCCCACTATGGTCCCCACTGGAGCTGCTTCAGAGACCATCATCCAGCTGACAGAAGGGGTAAACACTGGTGGCTCGTCCACATCCTCCACCTGCAGCTGAAGTGTGGTCAGGTCACTGAATGGACCCACCAAAAGAAAGCGAGGCTCCACTATGCGGTTGGAGACTTCCACATGTAAAGAGAAACTGGATCTGCTTTCAAAGTCCAGAGGCTGTTGGGAAAAAAAGAGACCAGATAATAATAAGAAACAGAGAATCTTAGTGACAAAGCAGGAGTAAAAACATTTCATGATCACATTCAGGGATCTGTGGAGGATGGAGGAGTAACCAACAGATTAGCTTAGGCAGAAAGAAAAATGAGGTGTGTCCATAATTAAACAGGCAGAACAAGCCTAAACTGGACCATCAGATGAGGATTCAAGACTTTGTCACAGTTCAACAGGACCCCACTGTCTGCAGAAAACCAGAAGTCAGACGGAAATTAAGACTGGAATTTCAAAACCATGTTTGCCGGAAGGAGAATTGTGTCACTTTCTGTTTGCTTTGATTGATTTGCTTCATAAATAAATGTGAATCTTGATCTTTTAAAAATGTCTGCTTTTCAAATTGGTTCTTAGTGTAAAACCAGACTAGCATGACTAAAAGCTCAAGGAAATAATCATGGAATTTCACAGCCATGTTTAGGTTTCTAGAAAGTTCATTCATCTCTTGATTATTCCTAAAATCAGGAACATTATGTCTTAGAATGACACAAAGAAAGGAGTTCATTCAAGTTGAGGTCCGATTGTTGTCATTCTTTGTTATCAAGCAGCTCGAAAACAGTCTTCAAAGAACCTCCAGCTGGTCCAAAATGCTGCAGGCTGTTTATTTCGGTCAGGAGCAATTAACTGCAGACACAAAAAATGGAAATCTTAAAAAAAAAAAAAGAAATACAATTGGAAAAAATATTAAAATAAATAAATAAAAAATGAAACTGTGGCCAAAATTGACCCCAATGGGTTCTCCAGGGTTAAAGGAAAAATTACACAAAAGAAAAAAACATCCAATCTTAGCAATTTCAGCTTCTATTCAGTGCTTTCTGTTTAAAATTATTGCATAACTAGTTTACTCTATGATCAAAATTTTTTCACAACTTTGAAAGTTTAAGTTTTCTCTCTGTGCTTTTTGTAAAAAAACGTTCCGTTCTAGTTGATAAAACCGACAGCATTCAGAAAATTACACTGAATTGACTGAACTGACTTGGTTTGGTTGGAGCCGGAAATGAGCCATTTTCTATGGCGTCACACTCTGTCCACTATTTTAATACAGCCAGTGGTTTCCCTGCAGCGCTTGCAACTTTGCAACTAAGCTTTATCTACATGTGGGGCATCCTCCATGAGGGCTGTCTAAAGAATTTTATTAAAACTTCTTTAATAATAACTTTAAATAATGCTAATATAAAGGTTAAACGCCAATTTAGTTTGCTTAACTGTATGAAAGCCAAAATAAGAAGGAAATTAAAAGGTTTCTAATTAAAATAGCAAACTAAACCAGAGCTGAAATTAGGATGCTGAACACAATGTAAATATAAAATAGTCAACAAATTAAGGATAATAAAGGTGCAAAATCCTGATCTGTAAATACTTTGTGGTCTGTGTCAACCTAAGTCTAATATAGTTTAAGAGTGGCTGCATGTTCGAAGCTCAGTATGAAATACATTAGACCTAAAAGCCTCTACTGACAAACCCCCATCTTCCAACCTGTATGTGCAACAGGGTTAGTTAAACCATTACCGTGTGTAAGATGATCAGTCCCTCCTGTGTGTCTGGATCAGTGATGATGCCGAAGGTACCCAGTTCATCTCCGTCCAGGATCTTGTAGTCCATCTCAGCATTCCGACCAAGATCGAGATCCACTGCTTTGATCTTAGCAACCACAGATAAGATCAAAGCCGATTCTGGTACAGTAAACTGGTATACCTCTGTTGAAGACAGCAGTCATGAATCATCAGCATGTCAGGGGCATGAAGACATTTCAGAGAAAGTGCTTACTGAGAGGGAAGCGAGGTGGGTTGTCATTGATGTCAGTCAGCATCACCGTGACAGATGTGGTTCCTGACAGACCTCCCATTTGACCAATCATGTCTTTAGCTAGGATGATCAGGAGATACTGGTCCCGTGCCTCCCGATCAAGGTCTGGCAGAGCTGTCAATATCACACCTGGAGGACAGGTGAGAAGATCTGGAGCACCCTAATGTCACCATCTGATGCAATGTCTAAAAATGTCTGACTAAAGCCGGGAAATACAACCAAATCAGCCTTGTCCTCAGATCACTGCTGGCTTTTTGTTACTCAGAGAAAAGCAGCTCTTGGTTTTAGATTCTCTTGTGGTGCAGCACCAAAGTACATCTCTGACATGTTGGTCTGGCATGAACTAGCTGAAACTCTGAGAAGCTCAGAATCAGATTATTTCATCCCGATTTGAATAAAGAAATACCGGTACTCAGAAAGCTTAATTTTCTTTATATATGTCCACCATCATGAGAAAAATGGCAGAAGACCATATTGGGAACACTAAAAACACAATTTTCATCAGAGTGGGTCTTTAATTGTAATTTTAGTGTTTTAACTGTGTTTTCTGCGAAGCATTTTTAATCAGAATATTTATAAAATGTGTGAACCAATTGTGTTCAAAGTAAGCTTCCTTGCTACAGTTTATTTAATGAGCCAAAGTCTTTACTGTAGGTCAATCAAACTCGTGGATCTCTGGGATGAGAGAATATAGTTCCCAAAAACCAAATTTTCAGATCATTCAGCAATTCTGGCAGCAAAGCCCGAAGGTCTGTGTCCCTCTGCCAATGAGCTGTCGGTGACATGATAGACTACAAATACTGCTTGTAAGATGGTGCTGCTGTATGTGTCATCTCACTTATATGAACCCAAATACCTCATGGATGATGTGAGCAGAAAGCTTGTGTAAGCTGTTTTAATGATTTATAATCTGGTGTGTTTGTGTGGGCTGGGGGGAGGGGGGGTCCCTACACATTTTCAGGATCATGCACAGACTAACTGTATAGAGGTGGGGGTGGTTGGTGTTTGTACAGTCATTTATTTCATTGGTGCAGCCTGATCTCAACACTGGTTTTGGATGAAAAACTGACCCGTGAGTGCTCAGGGTTCTCACCTGTCTTTGGCTCCACAGAGAAATATGGCTCCCCCTGCAGAATGCTGTAGACAACTCTGGCAGAGTTTCCATAGGTAGGATCATCAGCATCTGTCGCCACTACGGTCACCACTGACGTACCTGCAGAAAAAATATATAAAGATGCTTTAGTATAGAACCCAAACTGATCCTTTCACATTAAGAGCTTGACTTCACTTCATGTTCACATTGACAGCTGGAGATGGTTTTTGCTAGAAGGCTCTCGTGAGCTTTGGGACAATGATGATACTGTCTGCAGTCTTTCTTTGCTACACTAAAACGTCAGTCATTTTGGCAATTTACGTTTCCTGTCCACACCTACCTACAGGTGAGCTCTCATCAACTTGGGCACTGTATGGTCCATCAAGGAATACTGGTGCATTATCATTGATGTCCTGGACTTTGATGATGAACTGGGACTCTGGCTCCACTAACATATTGGAGATTTTGTCTCGAGCCTGAGCTCGAAGGGTGTAATAGGCCTGCTGTTCCCTGTCCAGCCTCTTGATGGCATGGATGTCTCCAGTTTCCTCATTGATGGTGAAGATAGACATGGCTCCTTCCCCAGCCAGGAAGTACTTTACCTTGCCATCCCCTTTATCCATATCAGAGTGAAGCTGATGGGATCAAAGCAAAAACCAGTCAAACCAGTTGGTGAGATAAAAAGAAATGTAGATGGTAACCGGTTTATCAAAATGAATAGCAAAGCAGATTTAATACTGCAAGGGAAACATGAGGAGCAGAACCAGCAGCACAGGGACACGGACACTCCTGGGCTCAGATGTGATGAGATCCCCGGCTCGTGAGATCTCTGGGATGCCCCACCACACGTGGAAGGGGGATCACCAGGCCCAGAAAGCCAATGCCCAAGAGACACAACCTAAAGTACTGAGCGACTGGCTCCTCCCACTGGGGAGTGGACAGAAAATTTATGGTAACCGTTCTTCTTATAACTTGTGTATTGGTCTGTATTGTGTGTTTTGGAAATGAGTAAACGTATTAGGAGGTGTGAAAATAGTTAAATGTGTTGGGTTGGGCACTGTAAGGACACCTCCTGTTTGTTAGCAAAGATGTCTCGGCTACATTTTTAACTGGATTCCCCATTCAGACCTTGCTTTATCTCTCCCAAGACATGACGGAGAAGGTTCTCCTTTCTCCAGGTGACATCTTGAAGTTGAGTCATGCAATGATGCCATGACTCAACTTCAAGACACTCTTCCAAGACAGTAGAGGAAGTTGAACTTCTTATTGCATCAAACAGATTTGACTTTACTAAATGTAACCATTTTACACTGAAGCTTTGGTTCCAGAGTTTACATATACTCGTCTACCGTAACTTTTTAAATGTTGATGTATTAATGTTTGTGGGCTGCACGGTGGCGCAGTGGTTAGCGCTCTTGTCTTACAGCAAGAAGGCCCTCGGTTCAAATCCTGGCTGGGGGACATGAAAAAAAACACAACATCAATGGGGGACCTTTCTGTGTGGTGTTTGCATGTTCTCCCTGTGCATGCGTGGGTTTTCTCCGGGACCTCCGGCTTCCTCCCACCGTCCAAAAACATGCTTCATAGCTTGATTGGCAACTCTAAATTGTCCATAGGTGTGAGTGTGAGAGTGAATGGATGTGTGATTGAGGATATTCTACCCTGCGACACACTGGCGACCAGTCCAGGGCATCCCCTGCCTACGCCCAAGTGGCCGGGATAGGCTCCGGCAACCCCGTGACCCCGAAAGGGAAAAACGGTCAAGAAGGTGAATGAATGCATGAATGTATTAATGTAATTCCAGTGGATTCTGAAGCAAAGAAAAGCAGTTGTGCCCCCTCATGCAGCACTTCACAATAGTAATGTGCATATCAATGCACAGCTGATATGAATCATGTTGATTGTGTGATTGGTCGAGGAGTTACGATATGTCAGAGCACATCGCTGGCAACATCTCCTGTGTTCAAGGGTTAATTAACTTACTTTATATCAATGTAAAAAAATTGATTTTACTTATCATTGGAAGTAGTCAAAAAGAGAGAAATAACGTATATTCAAATAAATCAGTACAATTCTGCAACCAACATACAGTGCAGTACAAGGACATAAAAATTGTTCATGTTTTTGGACACTTCTACGTAAAAAATCTATTAATTGAGTTATTTTTGGTACCTTTCCGATGTACAGAGGCTCATCCCCTGTGTACTCCTCCAACACAAAGAATTGGTTCCACACCCAACTTCTTCTCCTCCTTCTCTGATAGACTCCTGCTCCTCCACCTGAGATGTGGTGGAGGATGACCGAGTTCAGCGTCAATGCCTTGCAGCCTGATTCCTCCCACTTTGACAAGACACAACAACAGAGCACACTCAAGAAGAGGCGATGGCTCATCTCTATGAAGATAAATGTGCCAAAAGAAAAAAAGGATGATTTTCAAATGTCCAAAAAGGAGTACTATAGGACCAGCAGAAGACTGTAAACTGTCCAGCAGGGAGCAGAAAGTTGTTTATGCGAGAGGCTTCTGCAGACAGCCAGGATTATCTGGGAGAAACAGAAAGAAAATGTCAAGGCGGTTGACCAAACCATTCATCCTGAGTTCAGATCCACTAAAAAGGATTTTGACATTAAATTAAACCTGACACAAAAACATACAAATCTAAAGCAATGCAGGGAAATGACTCTTTAGTACATTTGGCATCTAACAGTGAAGTAACAAGTTTCCTAAATTAAAATAACACGATTTCATGTTTTTTCTGGACAAATGGTTACTGTCAGGCCTGCAAATTAAACCCATTGACTGTAAAAAACAACAATTGGAAAGAGGAAGTGTGAGATCACGCGTAGGAAATGGTTTGCTTCAAGATTCAAAATTAAGTCAATTCATTCACCATTTTTTAGCGATATGGACATCGCCATGTCAGGTGTCATAAGTAAGTAGTGATTGGTGTGAGTTGGTCTGAGTCAACATTTCTATGGCAACCACTCTCCCCAAGCAGAAGTGAGCTTGTTGGAAGTCCACATCACTGCCACTTGAAAACAAGCTCGAGAGAATCTCATGTTGGACGTGAAAACACATAGGATCAGTAAGAACATGTTAAAAAAAAAAGGTAGCAGAGCAAGATTGGTGATTCTGACAAATTCAATGACTGAGTAATAGCTGTTTATTTCTCAATAGAAGTCTAAGGGATTTTGTCTTCTTGGGGCCAGCAGGTACTTCCTGTTTGGAATGTGAGGGGGAGGAGTCATTTAGTCCAGTTCTCATACACAGTCAATGGTTAAACCTCTATCTAAGGTTTAAATAAGCAGAAAAGATGTGTGAAGCTAAAAAAAAAAAAAAACTGGTGTCCGCAAAAGCACAAGCAACACACACACTGACACAGACTCTGACACACAATTGGAATGCTCACAAATATAGACACACCTACAGATACACACATACATACTAACACACAAACAGAGAAACAAACAAACAAACAGAAACATACTTACACAAGCACACTCAGGGACAAATACAGACACAAGCGTACCCGTACACACAAACACAAAAGACCATACACAACAGGATGAGCACACAATGAATACGTGTATATGTACCCTACATGTACATTTACATGGAAATGCATGTAGATACAAGAACACCTGCACATGAAAAAAATCACACACAAACCCCAGCACAAATTTACTGTGTGTGCACGTGTACGAAAACACACGAGCACTTGAACATGAACACACACACAAATGCCCACGAAAACACACAAACTTACAAACACCCAAAAACAAGCATAAATACGCAGTTACAGAAAAGCATACGGACACATACACACATGAAGCACTTGCAAACATAAATGTCAAAATGGGATACTACACAACCAAATGTGTCCCACACACGAACACTCCAAAACAAATGTGCCTGCCAATGTGCAAACACACACAAAAAGCAAACATACACATAAACATACAAACATAAACAGACAAGAACACACACAAATACTCATGCACAAACACATGAACTCATGCACACAAAAATCCCCTTACATACAGTATATGCATACCAGTGAGTGCATGGACATACAAAACATGCACATACACACAAAACCACTTGCAACTTGGCACAAACGTATGTCTGTTTAAAAGCATAATTATACACTCTCACACTCTCACACATAAAAGTACAAACAGGCAAACAAACACATATGCACACAGAGAAAAACAAATTACGTGCACACAAACAGATATACACGCATACATGTGTACGAACGCATAAATACACACAAGCAAATGATTCCCAGTACACAAATGGTTTAGTCTCTTTAGTTCAATTTATTATTCTCCTATTGAATTCTATGCATTATTATCCTTTTGATTGTATATTTACTTTACAATTACCAGTAAGAAGCCCATTGAGACGACTGTTGTTGTGAATTTGGGCCATACGAATAAAATTGATTTGAATTAAATTGAATATACACAAATATGGACAAATCCACATGACACAAATGTTGGGTCATGTTTTTCCTTGGAAGAGGCTTTTATCCAACCCCACAAATTTAGAAGGGTCAGTGTGTGCAAACGTCTGTGTATGCAAAGATACCCACTTGGGTACGTACATGTGCACTCTGACTCTCACACATGTCCTACTTTATACATTTCATTGACTTCCATTCATCTGAACAGCCAAACCTTCTCATGACCCCAATCCTCGTCTGCTCCAGGGCTGTAAACGTAGCACACAATGTGATGTATGGGTTTGGTTTGGACTAACAAGAACTACCAAGAAGGATCAGCAAAATCTATGTGTAGAAATCAATACAGAGAACAAAAGTGAGTTCCTGTTCTGACCATAGGCCTGACTCTCAGTGGGAAATAATCAATGCTGATAAAGAGCTAAATTCTTACCGTCCAGCTGCTGTTGAGGAACTTCTGTGCTGATCTGGAGACTCTTTATCATTGAGATTTGATAATTGTTCCAAGCTGGTTGGGAATTAAAAAAAAGGCATCATCTGTACTTTTCTGGGATCCTGGTGTGACTTGGTATCTCCCCTCAGAGGCAATCTACTTTGTAGGGTGGGGGGCATACTGCAGTGTTGAGCTCCTCCCCATCCCAGGGAGAGAGATGGGGGGTGAGAAGCTTTAACGCATCTGCAGTTCTTTTCCAGCTTGTTGACCTCTGAGTTAATGTTGGAGTCAAAATTCCTTATTTCATGTTCTTATAAAAAAAAACATATTCATTGAAAAAATCACAGCAATGACCCCAGAACACAGAAACACCATCACACAGATACTGGAACATCTAGAAAGACGTTCACAGTTCCTGACAGGAAGTGAAAATTCAGTCAAAAGGAAAACGGTTTCATCCTGAAGAAGAAACTGAGCTGTTTTGTTTGTCAGACCCAAACCAAGGAGCTCCACCAAGTCTCAGTCCAGGGGAGCAGCTCCAGCCCATGTGACTGGCTGCAGCTCCATCAACACAAATCCCCTCCTAACCCAGCGCAACAGACAAACACGCTGGAATGAAAGAGAGAAGCACAGACACACTGTCAATCCATGGATAATCTGAACAACTGTAATCTGATTAAACAGATGTTCTGTAAACACAGTACTAAACAAGATGAAAGAAAAACAAGTGCACCGTTCGATTTCCCTTTAAAGTCATCAAGTAAAGCTGCTCTGAAACAAAAAAGGTACTTAAATCTGAATCGGGTCTGACGGTCCTCGTGATGGTTTCTTATAGAGATTTTTCATGTCGAAATTGCAAATCCCACCTGACACGGAGAGGGGGGGGGGCAGCCAGGACCACATTTATGATTTTTTGGGCCCCAGAGCTAGGTGTTTTATTTGTATAAACTCTTTGAGCTAACAAACCCAAAGAACGCAAATTAATGCTTCAAAGATAACGTCAGAAAAAAAGGTTTGGTCAACCTTTTTCAGTCTTATGCACTTCCTTCCATATAAAAAATGTTTAGATAGATTAGTATATAAATCAGACAATTGTCATAAATGGGCTTATGTCATTGGTAAGTAAAATGAATATTTTTGTCATCATGATAGATGTATGGCTTTTTTCTCTTTCTCATGTCTAATTCAATGTTTGTGCAATTATGTGTTTTGTCTTTTGTTGTTTTTTTGAGTCGCAGTGATGCAAATAGGCAAATATCAGATTCATATAAAGAGCCTAGAGTATCTTTTTTTTTTTAATTCCTGAGAGCTTTGCTACATCTGTGACCTAAACTCTTCTTGTCTTATTTGGAGCAAAGAATCTCTCAGTTGAAATTATTCCGTTTCTGAGTTTTACAGCATGAAAATCAGCTCTTCCCCAAAGATTTTGAACAATTGTCACAATTCAATGAAAAACTGCAAACGTTTACTGATTACTGCCCTGCAGTGCTGTTCATGTTGTTATCTGAAAAGTTTGTTAAATGGGTGTAGCCTTATTGTGTATTTTCACTGGTTTGCAGTCACTTCTCTTTAGTTAATAGGTCATTCGTAAGTTAGGGTTGTAGTGAATCTGTTTTGCAAATATTTTTTTCCAACGGGCTGAAATGGAAATATATTGTCATCACCGTTTGCTTCAGGTAAGTAAAATATTTTCAGTTGTGGTTCTGCAGATGATGGTGCAGCCTCGGAGGCGTAGGAGTATCAGGTGTTTTGACCTAGGAATGCTTAAAGCAGGACTGGGCTCAGGTGTTCAAAAAAACTGAATCATGTGCTGCAAGCAAAATACACACACACACACACACAAGGACGTCGTGTGCTCCCTAATTCACGTGAAAACCACATACAAGCCTGGATTTCTCTTGAAGAGGCATGAATGTGCTTGACCTGTAACACTGTGTGTTGGTCTTTTTCAGTGTGTGTGTGTGTTTGCTTTTTCTGCTCTGTTTAGCAGCTGCACACTGTAGGGAATTCTCTGAAGACTTTTCTCCAAATCCAGAATAAAACAGCTGCTGTTCTTCTCTGAACGCTGGGCTGGTGCCCCCTACAGACTCACACTAAGTAATTCACTTTAGATGTTGAGGACATAACGAAGTTTAATGAATGGGTTTCAATGGTGAGCAGCTGCATCCACCCATGCAACATCCAGATGATTCAGAGTGTGGAGGGGCAGTGCCAAATTTACCACCTCTAGACTCCAGAACAGCAACTTTTATATCTGATGGACAAGTCTGGATTTGGGGGTTTCCGTAGTAACCACACCTGTCTGGTCTGTCTACATTGTTGCAAGAGTGATGTTTGATGGAGGAATAATCATAGGGGCTTGTTTTTTATTGACCCCAATCTCTGAGTGAAAGGTTTAGGGACATTTCACTTCTTTTCCAAGGCCCATAAGGACCTGGATTAAACCAGTTTGTTGTAAATTTACTTGACTGGTCTGCACAGAAAAGAAGAACGTTAATGTAAAAGTGAAGACTGAGAGCCAAACCTGGTAATATAGAAGTCTGAGCCCTGGAAAAAAAAGGCTTCTGGGAGAACATCCAAGCGTTCCCATAACACTTCTGAACCTGAGCAAACACCCCCAGAAGAGCTGAAACTGTTATAGGCAGGGGGAGACAGTTGCAGTCATGCAGCAGCAGTCTGGTTATTGATCGGCAGCCGTGGAGTATGAATCATGCCACTTTAGCCTAGGAGCAGCAGCCGTGCAGTATTTGTCATGACTTGAAGCTGCCCAACACAGAATCCTTCTTCTTCTTCCTTATGACCTTACTACAGCCAGCAGCGCAGTCAGATATTTAGGGAATCCCCTGATTGAGGTTCTACTCTTTAATTCCTGGCATAGAGCAAGCTCACTTTGCCATAAACCCTGTTATCTCCACAGTCTCCGATCCTCTGTCCAGGTGATTCTGCAACCAACTCTTAGAATCTCATTTTTTTTCCCTATAAAGTGCCATTTCTACAGAGTTCTTCCAACGAAGTCTGAGTTCCATGAAATTTTCATTTTGTTCTGACTCCTATCACTATCCTAAAGTTTGTTTAAACAACAGTTTAGGAACTACAAGATGTCTCTTGAGTCTTCTTTCATCTGCAACTAAGTATTTTTGCAAAGACACAAGTAAAAAAAACCCTAACAAGCATTTTATATTTAACTGGCCAGTGCCAAAAGTAGTTTAGAGTTGTACCCTACACTACTACTCTAACGATCTCAGTCAATCATTTTTTGGTCAAGTGGGAGAACTGAAGCACTCAAAGAAAACAGGAAAAAGTGTGGAATTGACCCTTACATTAGCGTGTCGCTTTGTTGTTGGTTTTTTTTGAAAGGATTCATGTTTTTGGAGTTTTCCGTTTGTTCTTTAGATAAAGCTACATTTTTTTCCATTCATTTTCTTCCACTTATCAGGGATATGGGGTCTTGTGGGCAGCAGTACAAAAATGCAGTCTGTCGTCTCCTCGGCCACTTCCTCCTTCTCCTCTGGGGAAATCTTTGATTTGATTTTTAATTTATTTCAAGTATTGTAGTCAAAGCAATAAAGAATTTACACATATTTATCAAACTCATTACAGAAATGATTAAATGCATAGATTAAAAAGACAGAAATAAAAACCTCACTTGAATCACATTTGCTTAAATAAATACAGTGATCATTAACTAAAGTATAAGTAGAGTTTGATTTAGTGCTTGAAAAGGAGTGGGAAGAAGCAAGCTTGTAAAATCCCACCCCTACTGAGTTCATTCATTTGATAGTTTTACAGTGTTTTAAATCTGGTTCTGATCAGATAGGTTCTCTTGAAATAACAAAATCACAGTGCCTAGAAATGATTGGTGATCTTCAGAAAACATTCATTCATGATTTCAGTGATGATCTTGAGATGATCCAGGGAAACGTGAGAGATGTAGTCTCATAAGCATTTTTCTCTGGTCTTTTTTCGGGGTCTCCGCCCAGTGGATGATGCCCTGAACACCTCCACGGATGTCCAGAAGCCTCTAAAGCCAGACGTCCGAGTCAACACAACTAGTTCCTCTTAAAGTGGAGGTTCAACAGCTCTATTCCGACAGAGCTCCTCACCTTATCTTTAGAGGGGGGAGCTCAACCACCCTGCAGGGGAAACACATTTTATCCACATGGTATTCAGGATTTGTAGTTTCCATCATGAACCAAAGCACATGACCGTCTCAAACTTGAGACGATGGTTCAATGAGAGTGCGGCCCCGGTAATGCTGATCCGGGTGATGTCAATGTTGCTTCTAACTCACAAATTCTGAACTTCTTTTAGTCTGACTCGCCACCCTCCCACAACCGTCAACCCCAGACAGCATTGCTCCTGGGATCACTTGAGCTCTCAAACGCCTCCACTACGTCATGGTGGCAGTTCATGGAGGAGCTGGTAATAAGTGTGGTTGTATGTCTCTGTGAGACCCGACAATGGCCTGGCAAACCATCATTCTTGACACAATCCTCTGCATTAACCTCAACTCAGACACAAAAACACACAAAATAGAGTTCTGAGTTGCCCCCCTTCTGGTTGTATTTAGAACATGTTATGATTTTGTCCGTTGGCTCCTTTTGTTCTAACCACTTTCGTTGTTTTAGCCTTTTGGGTTGAGGATAAAGTTTTGTTCTCATTCCTTTAATCCTTTTGGTTTGGGGGTTATGCAAAAACTGATTTAGATGGTCTTTGTTTCATCAAAGTCCTCCTGTTACCCTTTTTTCTTTGCTAAATTAAAATCTGGTGGAATTATTTTGATGAACTACATGATCTACATGTATGAATGGCTGCAAAAGCTTCTCCAGGAGGAGATCTGACACCTGAGAGCAGATGGTCAAATTATGCAATGACGAAGAAAGACAAATAAAAGAAACCAACAGATACAAAAAAGTCTTTAACAACAAAAAAACATTTTGATCAACATTTTTTTTACATAATACTATATTAAACTAAATTCCGGATCTCTTCTTCACCAACAGATTCTCAGTTCTGGTGGCAGCAGACTCCTCTTCTGGCTGTGGCACTCATGCCGTCCTCCTGGCGGCTGCCTCTTCAGCCGTAACCGGCTGCAGATCTTTCCAAGGATCCTGAAGCATAGATGGACTGAAGAACTTCTCCACACCAGGTTCTGAGCGTCTGGACTAAAAAGAAAACAACAACAACAGCAGCTTAAGGAAACTAGAAGCAAAATGATAAGAACCTCCACACACGCAACAGAACCAACCTGATGACAGATCAGAACCACATATATTTATACTACTTATGCTTATACTTAGGAGTGTAACGATTCAGTTTAACAACTTTTTGATTCATATCGTTATTAATGGTTGCTGAGACGATTTATGGTCAATATTGGTTCATTTTGAATGATCAGGTTCACTGACCTAAAATGGATCCAGGAAATCTTTATCCAAAACTTTAACCAGTGTGACTCAGAGATAAATACTTGGTACTGAACAGTGCAGGTGAAGTTTTCCAGATTCCTTGTATTTCTCGCAAGATAATTAATGGTAAATTAAATATGTGTACAAACAAGTGAACGAGAATTTCAAATTCAAAGGCTTGATCAGTTTTTGCTGCATCACATGTGTGTTGTTCACTGTGATGCACGTTTTACGTTATGTTTAATAAACCTGCCATGTCTCATCCAAATGGCATTTCCCCAAATTGAAGTCAATTAATTTAATTTGGGAACGATTTATAATAAATATGGGTCGATTCAAATTAACAGCTTGGTTAAGGCAGATCGATCTGGTTGGATGATGGGAATAGAAATAGATACATAAAGATACATCGACACCTGCAGCCTGAGACCCCAAAAGTAACCACGTGACCACTGCTCGCGCATCCCTACACCCAACCCACGTGATTCGGGCGCCTTCCTCACCTGAGCGTTCGGAGAGAAGGAAGGACTGAAGTTCTGAGGCCGCCGGAAACCGTGGGACCTTCCTGGCATCTGACCCGCAAATCCCCTGGACCAGCCCCCATAGCTCCCCGGAGATCCATCCTGATCCTGCCGGTAGTGTCCCTGGTTCGAGCCAGCGGAGAATCTCGGAGAGAACTCCGGGGAGAACCCGCGAGGAGAACCGGTGAATGGAGACCCCCAGCGGGGATCAGGGGATGGGAACCTTCCCGCCGGACGCGGCCCGCCGGGACTCCGTTGAGCTCTGCCGCTCGAACCTTGGTACATCTGAGCAAAGGTTAGGATACAAACCGGAACTAACCGGAAACGGAAACACATTTTAGTTTTGGTTTGCTTGACCACAGCGACACTCAGCGGCCGCTGTTGGGAGAGCAACTAGGAGAGAACAGGTCCCTTCCCCTTAACTTTGTTCTGGAAAATCAGTGAAAAGTTCAGCTAGGTTTAGAATTTCACCCAGATTTTCATAAACATTCAACCCGAAAAATAGAAAAATTAGCAAAAATTGGACATTGCACTTTCTTCTGTAGACTATGGAATAAAATTTATATAAAAATGACAACTGTGACAACATTTGATTTAATAGTAGGCTTTTTTATGCAACAAAATTTAGAAATTGTGGTACTGCATACAAACTAAACAAAGCACCATGAGTTTGAAGGGGATAAAAGTGACAAAAATCCACAAGTAATGATCAAAAGGCAGGTCAACAAGGTATGAAGCCTTACCACAAATTAAAAGAGGACTTTGTCTCCTTAATTTTCATTAGAAAATCACGTAAAAAAATAAAGAAAACAGTGTTATAGCATCTACATGATATTATTAATCAAAAAAGATATAGCAGGCCCCTTGACTTATGTCTGATGGAGATGAAATCAAGTACAAGCTATGGGAAGCTACTTGAACATTTGCATGTACAAACTGTTGTCTGTGCAGAAACCCACACATGCACAAGGAGAACATGCAAACTCCTCACAAACATGTGCCAGCAGGGATTTGAACCAGAACTTTCTAGCTGTAAGGTGAGTGCTAGCCACTACACCAGCTTGCTTTTAAATAACGCCAACATGACACTTAAATGTGGTTAAGGCGGAAAGAAAGGAAAAAAAATGCAGCAAATATTAGAAAAGTTGGCGACATCACACAAAACTATCAGCTAATTCTTATGTGCTGAACTTTCATTAGGTGCAGAAAAGCAGATAAAACCTAAGCAAGCGTTTGAGGTGTGCATTCAGGGAAGGGTTATGCAAACTCCAATGAGATTACATGAAAGCATTATCAAAGATTACAAGGGGAAAAAAATGACATAAAACATTAGAAATCAAGCCCATAATCTACAATGGTGTTGCTGACTAAAGGTCAGCTAAATACCTATGGAAATACGGCCGTTCATCCGACAGCTGTGGAGCAAAACTGATACTTTAGTAAGCGAAAAGGGACAACCCCTTACCAAATGATGACAGGTAAAAGGCCAGGCTTGTCAAAAATGCAACAATAACTTAAACAGAGAAAGCTTTGTTCCAAAAGTGACCAAGAATCTTGTTGGTTCTGACAAGAACAGCTGCATTGCATTGTTCTACTGAAATGGTAGTTGCTGTCATAATGACCAAACATGTTTACATTAAAACTGAAGAAGCTTGTAGACGTCATGTTTTGTGTCTTTGTGGACTTTGCATGTTATTATTATTATAAATTACTCATTTGAAAGGGACAGGACAAAACATAACAATGTTACAGTTTTAAATGCAACAGATGCCAACAGATGCCATGTCCA
>CM074494.1:14310906-14355532 GCA_037389245.1 Oryzias sinensis | reverse complement strand
TTGAAAATTGATTTAAAAAATAAAGGAAGGAAAGGAAAGAAAAGTGCAGATAGGACCTTTCAGTCATATACACGGCTAAACAGAAATGTTTTAAGTCTAGATTTGAACATGAACACAGAAGAGGCCTGTCTTACGACTTCAGGGAGGCTGTTCCAGATTTTAGCTGCAGAATATTGAAACGCTGATTCCCCTTGTTTAGTTCTGACTCTGGGTATCAACAGGAGGCCGGCCCCTGAGGTCCTCAGAGTACGAGATGGTTGATATGGCACTAACATGTCAGAGATGTACTTTGGTGCTCGGCCATGGAGAGACTTGTACACAAGCAGAGCTGCTTTGAAGTCTATTCTTTGAGGTACAGGGACCTGAGCACAGGACTAATGTGATCATACTTCCTGGTTCTGGTCAGGACTCGAGCAGCAGCATTCTGGATGTACTGAAGCTGTTTTACAGCTCGTTTGGAGAGGCCGGTGAGCAGGCCGTTACAGTAGTCTAACCTACTGGAGACAAATGCATGAATAAGTATCTCCAGGTCTGGCTTTGACACTATGTTTTTGATTTTGGCAATGTTTTTCAGATGGTAAAATGCCGCTGATGTCACTGACTTGATATGGCTGTTAAAGTTTAGGTCAGAGTCCATGATTACCCCTAGATTTCTTGATTTGAGGGATTAAGAGACAGAGAATGAAGGTAGCTGCTGAAACTTTCTCTTTGTTTCTGTGGGCCAAAAATAATAACTTCGGTCTTGTTTGAGTTTAGCTGGAGAAAGTCGTTCTGCATCTACGCACTGATCTGTTGGAGGCAGTGGCTGAGTGAATCCACCAGCCCATATTCACCTGTTGTCAGTGACACATAGATCTGAGTATCATCTGCATAGTTGTGATAAGATATGTTATTAATGCGTATTAACTGCCCTAGTGGCAGCATGTAGAGTTTGAACAGAAGGGGTCCCAGGATCGATCCCTGGGGCACACCACAAGTCAAGGCCATGTACTCTGAGACACATCTCCCAATTTCAACAAAATATTTCCTGTCTTCTAGATAAGACTTGAGCCAACTTAGGGCAGATCCAGAGATGCCAACCCAGTCTTGGAGTCTGTGCAAAAGGATCCCATGATCAACAGTATCAAAGGCAGCACTCAGGTCTAGCAGGATTAAGACAGAGACTTTGCCATCATAGCAGTTTCTGTGCAATGATGGGGTCTAAAACCTGACTGGAAAACATCAAATGAATTGTTTAATAAGGGAAAGTCAGTGAGCTGTTGGTAGACAACAAAAAAGAGTATTTTGTGACATAGGAAATGCTGTGAGCGGGTCACAAGTTCCTTGCTTCGCTCCATTCTGATGCATTTAGTTGTAAACTAATAGATCTATGTATGTTTTTGCTTTCCTCGTCTGAGCTGGAATCTGGCTCAATACTGTACAACTGAATTACTCCAATATTGTACACTGTAATTGTTGCACCTGCCATGTTGGGGTGGCTAGGAGCTGTGTCACAAGAACAGGCACACGGCTGGTTTTAAATGCAGCAGGTTTTATTAGCTCTGCTAAAAGTTCACAAAGCTAAGTCAGGATCAGGCATGCAGGGGTCAAAAACAAGCATGGGAGCATAAGATAAGAAACTAGAGTAATGAGGATCCAGGCGGGAGTTGGGGCAAGCGACAAGCAAACAGAGTCAGAGACAAAACATGGTCAGGAAATCGGAAGATCAGGTCCAGCTACAACGCTCGATAATGTAGGCAGAGCGGCACTAACAATGCTTTGCCCTGAGTGAAGCGAGGTGCAGTGCTTGCGTAAGCGTGTTGATTGAGTGAATGAGAGTCAGGTGTGTGGCATTCAGACACCCTGGACATGCCATGGGTAGCTTAATGACTTGGATGCCACTTGCTGCAAAACGTGGTGTGAAACGTTTTAAATGCTACTTGCCAAAAAATTAATTGAAATTAAAAAAGGTAGAGAGAAAGAAAAATCAAAACTGCTAATGGAAAGGTCAGCTTCATCCCATCATGGACTACTTTTTAAAACAGTGTCTTTTGATGGTAATTTTCTATTGCTAAACAGCAGCAAGTGGGGTTTCTGTTAATGTCTGTCAAACAGGAAACAGATGAAGGAAATGTTAATGAGGGTTTCTTGATGGACAAGAGGACGGCAACATTTTTGGTAGGTTTTGCTGGAAGAACTCTAAAAAACCAAGGCTGTCACCGTGTCCATTGTACAGAGCCTGGCACATGGATGGCGATTATAAAAATTAAGAGTCTGAGGAATTCTGTGCTCACAGATTGTTTAACTTTGCTCTTAATGTAATTATCTGTGCACACAGAAAACTTTACTATCGTTTTTGCGCAGTTGGATAGCTCATTTGGCTGCATGCAGGACTGGTGCGTGGGAAACCAGGGTTCATTTCCATGGGGAATTATGAGCTTCATCCAGTGTGGGTCCTTAGGCAAGACCCTTCATGCTATTGCCCATGTAGCCCCAAGGGGGCCCCAAGTCTGGGTCTCCCTGTGCCAGTCCCCAGCCCGGATAAAATACAGGGTTGTGTCAAGAGGGGCATCCGTCGTGAAAATCTCGGCCAAACCAAACGTGCGACTCATTGAAAGCTGATTTTCTGTGGCGACCCTTGATGGGATTTGCCAAAAGGTGAACAACTTTTTTGTTTTGTGATGGGGGTGCACACTAACTCTCAAGTACCTTAGATGAAAGTTTGGACCTCCATGGCCCACACCTAGTAAGAGTGCAGTTGCTAAATTGTCACATATTGTATTGTTGACTTAACCCTTGTGCTATCTTGGTAGGGAGAACACGTCAATGTAAGGGTGGGGTCATCTAAGATAGCACAAGGGTTAAATAAGGTAGAATCCTTTGATCAGTACACCCCACAACATACAGTTGATCCATACCAAACCCAACTGGGATTCATCTTTGAAATTGCAGACAACAAACACTTGAGTGGACATAGGCTACAAAACTGAGCGGCAAGCCTGAATCAGAGACAACCTAGAAGATAAGAATCTTAGCTGTGCTGTGAAGAAAAGAACTCCACAGTCAAGCAACATGGACAGAATCTTGGTGCTTAAAGTCCAGTACGAAGTCTACACTGTTAGTGAGGATTGGGGTTGCCATGTCATCAGATGGTGTCTGTCTTCTATGTTTTCTGAGGCCCACAGTCATTGCAGTTATTTACTGGAAAACTCTAGAGCATCTAATGCCGCCTTAAGTTGACAAGTTATGTGGAGATGCAGATTTTATTTTCCTGCACTGTAATACCGAAAGTTAATTCTATTCAATTAGTTTGAGTATCTTTTCCATAAATGAGTTTTATGGCAAAATTATATGAGTATAAAAATAGTGTTTGATGCACTCTTTGAGTCTGCTCATATTTTGTTAGTTTAATCCCCTTAAAACAATTTTAAAGTTTAATCAGTTCAGGTTTTTCCTGAAGCCACACGCTGCCCTGTGATTGGCTCAAAAATGAACACCAAATTCAAGTCAGGAATAGTCTGTTTCCAGGTGCAGATTAGGCAATTTTGTTTTCTTTTTCACATGGAATTTGATGATGACACTCCAATTTCATCTTCAACGTCTGAGCTTTGCATTTTAGTAAAGACTGAAAGAAGTAAGAAGAAAGAAGAAAGCCTGGAGCAGGAGTCATGAGATTTCCGCCTCTTTGACATTTGGCACAGAGCCTCTTCCAACTGTAGGTGGCGGACATGTGCTAGTAAACAGTAAAAAAAGAAACCCCTTTCTGCTTGTCCAGTATGAACACAATGAAACAAAAGTGTATTCTTGAACATGCTTCACATGCCCAGTGTGAATGTAGTATCATTCTTATGTTGATCTAATTTCAGCCGATAAGTCTGTCCACGCTTCCACAAAGACTGATCAGCTGAAGTAATTTCCTTCAGTCCAGCAACATCCTTTTAAACACGAGAGCCGTGGAGAAATCTGCTGTGAGACAAACAATGGGTTTGTTTTATGTTTTATTATTTATGACACCCCTCTCCCCCCATACAAACTTTTCTACACAGTTCCCACAAACCTGTCAGTTTCACAGCTTTTAGTCCTGAAGTAGAACACTTTGACACAATAGTTCAAAAAACGTTAACCATTCATCTTGCCAATCTGTGTCATCTTTGGTTTTTTACCTTAAGTTACTTTTGTCAAACGTTTGACCTACGAGAAAACCTTCTGGAAACGTGTCTTTAATTCAACAGTAAACAGTGTTTTTCCTATTTTTATTTTAGTTTACATGTTGCAGTCAAAAGGTTTGGCTCCAGCAGGTCTATGATGGATAGTCTTTGAAATGTTTCAACAGGTACAGATGGTTGTACATGAAAACAACCCAACAGAGGCTGTCACTGATGGAACCTTTTTCCCACAAGGCCAGAAGCCACACCCACAAATGGAAACAGGGAAAGGTTTACTGCAAGTTCATTTGCATAGTGTTCTCAGTTCAATGTCATGGGAGAGTGCCTCCTATAGTGAATACCTGAACAATCATAAAGGATTTGTCTTTTTGAGGGCTGCTGTTTATTGCCTGGGGGAACCCGGCTTTCATGAACAGCCGCACTCCTCCACAATCATGTTCTGGATGTCCTTCTTGATGATCTTCTGCTCCTCGTTGTAGTACAGCATGGACATCGCTCGCAGCTTTGTCGGCACGCAGCACGACTTAATGTTTTGAAAAGGGCCGTAGCCCCTCATGCGGTAATGGTTGATGACCGTTGAATGGAAAGATAGAGAGGAGCTGCCCAAATTCGTCATGTGGTTTGGACAGTCCCCCTCACAGTAGTTGGCGTGGTAGCCTGATGGGGCGATAATCCAATCACTCCAGCCAATGTCTTTAAAGTTAACGTAAAACTGTCCTTTGCAGCACAAACGGATTTTTCCATCACACTCCAGGGCGCGCTTGACCCTCCTTGGATTCGCCTCCTCTCGGGCTTGGAGCACCACCATGAGGAACGGTCGGTGAGACTGCTCTCTTCCTGTCACTTTACCGTTATTTGGAGGTGAGAGGATGGGAGAAGCTCCCACCTCAGCACAGAGCGGACAGGAAACCTGCAGGCGGAGCGAGCTGCTTCCACCGTCCAGCAGCATCTGAACGGTGCGCGTCACGGTTAGCGTGTGCCACCCGCTGCGCCGTGTGTCCACCACCCTCTCTGAAACGCACTCCATGTCGCTTTCAAGCTCGCCATTGTGGCTGGACCTCAGCAGCCGCAGCATCACTCTGCCTTTCAGCCGGTTTATCTTGAACATTTTCAGAAAGATCCATATGTTTGCCTGCTCCACTACACATGGGCCTTCGTCCTCCTTCTGGATGTCAAAGGTCACCGTGTTTGGAGCGTCTCCTGCGGAAGATAACAGGAACATCAGGACAAACCCTGAACAAACTTTATTAACCTGCAGCAGCTTGAGGCACAAAAACGACGACTCTGAACTTTCATTAATAGGGTTGCAGAGGATGAGGCGGACGAAACAATGAACTTCATCAAAAGCTGTGACCCAGCAGCAACCCCCCCCCCCAACTCCCTCGATTCTTTATGTGGTTTGAATGGATGATTACAGAAATTGTCTCTAAATATACTTGAAAGGAACAGAGACACTAAAAAAAGATCAGGCCTGATTTCAGGGAATGTTTTTAATAAGCTCCCACTTCCCCCCATCCACAAAAAGCCATTTCTGTCCTGTGTCCCCTTTTTTGTCCTGCACATAATAACAGAGGCCCAGATTTGTTCAAATGAAAAGATTACTCACGGCTTGAGACCACTCGGTATTCCCCCCCTCCCTCCCTAACACCACTTCGCCTCATTACTGTCCACTGGAATCTGGTGGTGTTGCTGGTGGTGGGGGTGTTTTTTTAATGACAATTTCTCAGAAATAAACCTATTTATAGCAAACTCCAATTGTAGCTTTTATGTTTTAAACAAGCAAAGTACCAAAAACAAGTTAGTCTTTAGAGATCCAGAGGATGATTATCAACATCATTATCATCCACAGCCCGTCATGGTCCATGATCCAGCTCTGCCATTTAACAGTCCTGCTTCCAGAGTTGTCCTGATCTTTGGAACAAAGTCTGTTTTTGTGCATTCGGTTTACTTTTCTTCAGGTTGCCATTTATAGTAAATGGCGTATACTTACATAGCACTTCTGTACCTCGATTGAGGCCAGCAGCACTTTAAAGTCCCAGTTCCATTCACCCCTGCACACACACATTCACACACTGATGGCGGCTCTACTGCCTTGCAGTAGATCGTGCTAAATGTACATTCTTAACCGACATAAAGCTCATGTTGCTCATATTGAACGAGCAGGACAGCTTCTTGTTTTTCTGCTGTCTACTAGCGCATGTCCACCAACTAGAGTTGGAAGAGGCTTTGTGGGAAATATTGAAGTGGTACTAATCTTGCTCCAGGCTTTTTCTTTCACAACTCACTTCCGATATATGAAAGTCTTAATGTTATATAGTTCTGGCTGGAATTATTAATTCTGTTATGTAAAATGGATGCCATCCATACGTCATTACAAAATCTGAGTCCCAGAGTGGTCAAAGTTCAACATGGTTTAACTTTTAACATACGTCTGATGGATGTGCATTTTCTATGTAGTGCTTGAAAATGGTTGTGACATGTGATCACGAGAGTTTTGAATGTGGAAGCCTGACATCTCATTGGAGGTGGCTGCTTGGACAGGTGTTGCAAATGTAGCTCGAGACAAATGGGCTGACAAGATGGGAAACTGAACCTGCAACCTTTCCAATCAGAAGTCGCCCGCTCTACCTCTGCGCCACAGCAGTGCATGAGCTGTGTGAGTCTTGCTCATGATTTCTGTTGCATCCAACCGTCCGGACTTCCATCCATCTAAGCATACTTTTTCCTGTCCAGAGTTATGATAGCGCTGGACACATGAGTTGTTGATGAGAAGGTTTTCTGGGAAAACCCACAGAATTTCTGAAATTCAAACCATCTATCTTCATAAGTTGCTTAACGAGTGTCGCCTTTTGGTCAAAAGCAAAATCAGTGACATGCAGTGGATGAAGTGGTGTGGTTTTGTTATGAGCTGGTTTGGTGGATGTTCACACTCGCATTACCTAACCCAAGGGCTGTCCAGCAAGTCTGCTGGATCATCACCAGTAAAGGGGGAAGGAAGGTCCTTCTCAGTTTCAGCTTCTTGTCATTTTGAAGCCTCCAACAGCATTTCTCCAAACAAATGAGACAAAACAAACATTTCTGTCTAACCAGTTGCTGTAGAAGGTAATGCAGATCAGGCTAGAGGAGCCCATAATAAGCTTTTATATTGCGAAGCTTCTTTAAATCTCTGGCTACCAGCTGATAAAAGGCCACCAAAAATATTTTAGCTTTGGCATTGATAATAGTTGGTATAACAACTATACGTGTGATGTTTAGGAGGCGAAAGGCTTTAGACCACTGGAAAGAGACCAAGGTTTTTCTGAAAACAGAAGGTTAAACTTTGCTTCTGCTGCTTGCACCTCAAACAAATGAGCTCTGTGTTATCAAAAGCTTTTAGCAGATCGTTTGACTATGAGCTGTAAAACTGAAATGGGTCTGAGACCAGATCCTTGAATTACTTCTCTCAGGACCATTCCTCCCATGTCCTTTTAGACCCTTGTACTCACCTTCTTCACCAAAGGAGATGATTTCAGATGGTGGTTCAGATGGTGTGAAGCCTTCAGGGCGATGGTTTTCCCCTTCAATCTCCACACTGCCATCTGGTGCCACTCGACCAAAATGCAGCTTCTTGATGGCGTTGAGTAGCGCGGCGCGGGGGACGGGATGCGTCAGGTTGGGCCTGGTGCTCAGGTGCAGCATGTTGAGAATGTGACGCTTCACCGCCTCCACCATCTCACCTTGACCTGAAGAGGAGTTCTTTCTCATCTGAGACAGAGAACAGGAGGGGCAGTCAGCAAGCGGCGCTTCCACCTGAAGCTGCGTCGCCACAACCAGTGGGGAGGAGGCAGTTGGAGAGGCATCAACAACCAAAATTGTTGTTATGAAGAATGTTAGATAGTGGGGGAACATGATGATCTGAGAAGAAGCCCGACTGCAGTCCTTCAGATCAAACTTTCACTACTCCCGTCATCAACAGAGTCCAGCAGCAGATTCACAGCAGAGTGACAATGGAGTCTGTCCTCCAGTTGACACAAGTGAGAAGATGAAAAGGAACAGCAAAACTATTCTGAACTGGTTCTTGGTGTTTTGATCCTTGGAAAAAGTCTGCCGTTGTGGATTATATGTTCCTTTGTGTCCTCCTTTGCTGGTTATAGTCCCGGACTTGGTATAGAGGTCTTCTGGTTCTGGTCCTGGATCCAATATCCCCGTCTTCTGTTGGAAGCTGAGCGAATGTTCTGCAGGGTCACTCTGCTTTCCCTTCCTGCTCTCTTTCTGCAATTATACCTCACAGCCTGTTTAATCCCTCCCTCCGTCCATCCACAGAGGTATTCCCTATGAGTCATACACTTGCACTCACACACGTGCACTCACACGCACTCCTACAGTGAGTAGTGTCTCTCAGAATATCTCTGGACGCCTGGTGGTGTTTCCTCCTAAACGGACGTCACGACATAAGTGGAGGAGGATGGAGGAAGAGTGTCCCTGATTCATTCATACCACACACGTGCACTATCACACACAAACGTGCATGCACTCTGATGACTCAGAGCCTTGTCATCGTCCCCTCACGTGGAGGAGAAACTGTTGGTGTGAAGGCGAATTTTTAGAAAAGGTTGCTTGGAGTTGGGAAGTCTGTAGTACAGATGGAGCATGGTGTCATTTCACACCAGCTGTGACATCAGCACGCCCTCTGCTGCTGAGAGGCAGCACTTACAGGGAGCTGCTCACCTCTGATTCAGCCCTTCCTGATGTAACACTGCTGTTCTGAGCTCAGTCTGACGCTTATGATGAGGACTGAATTCACCTTACCCCAGTCTGTCACTTTTCATTTTAAACACATTTCCATAGCCCAAACTGAATTTAATATGTAAAGAGAATTGATCTAATGTCTGATGTGAAATGGAGCCTGAAATGATACATTTTAACTGAAGTGAGCCACAGACTTGATCATATTTTTGAAATACTTTGTACTGAAGTTTACGCAAGTGTATTTCAAACAGGCTGTTTAACAAAATAAGGTTAAAGAATCTACATTCAGAAAAATTGTATGCTCAGGGACGTCTGAGAGGATGACGGTTAATGCCAAAGGAACTGGTTCTTTAGGAATGATTATCCCCAACATCAGTAATGGAAACAGGCCTGGAGGTGTCAGCAATCAAACACAACTGAAGAACTGTTTTTATAGGTTCTTTGCTGGGATGCAGTTGCTTGGCTGAGATTATGGGTTGAACTGCTCATGCTTGAAGACTGGTTATACTAATCTAGGTTTTAAGAAAAGAAAAAAGCTTGTAATATAAAAGCTGTTAGGGAGTTTATTAGAAATCTAAATTGATTTGTAGTGGCTGCAGTTTTACAGCCATTTCTTGCCATCACCTTCTGTCAAGATTAATCAACATTGATAAATTACTGGTAATTTGCCTTATCAAACATCTGAGTCACTCATTTTGTCTACTTTGTCTTTGTCTAGTCATAAGTAACACCAGAACCTGCTTATCCCATATCCTCCCTTTGATTTTATCAATCACCCAACCCTCATTAACTATTGGGTTTGTACTCTCCCTCCCCTCAAAACAGCTGTATCTTCAAAACAGCACTCTCTTCAAAGCAGCTGTCTCTCCTACACTAAAAAAGACTACCACGAGGTTGGTGCGCTGGTTTGTGCGGGTGGCATCGGTGGAAGTCGCTCATCAGGGAGGGGTCAAGAATGTCGTCAGCGGCAACCCAGGAGAATTCCTGTGGGCCGTACCCCTCTCAATCCACTAGATTTTAAGGCTAATCCCACCAGCACCGGGAATATTAGATCTCCATGATAAATTAGGTCACCTCGCTATCCAAGATCAAGGGGGGCATGTGGATGTCAGCGGGTCCAGTTTGCGACCCCCCCCTATCCGGGAGTCCACCTGTCTTCAGCAGTGAGACGTGGAAGGTGGGCGAGATGCGGTATTCAGGAGGTAACTGAAGGCGGCAGGACATAGGGGTGATCTGTTTGATTATCTGGAATGGTCCCCCGTACCGGGGACTGAGCTTCCTGTAAAGGAGCCATAGCTGAAGGTCTCGGATGGAGAGCCAAACCCACTGACCGGGAACCTGATTGGGACCTTCGATTGGCATGCTTTCGGGTTCAGCAGACAGCTTGCCGGAGCTGTATATGAGCCGCCTCCCACATTTTCTCACAGCGGCGGAACCAATCATCTACTGCTGGCAAATCTGTAGGTTCTTCCGACCAGGGAAAGAAAGGCGGTCGAAACCCCGGCACACACTGAGGGCGAGAGCCCCGTGGCTGTCTTCTTGAGGGAATTTCTTTTTTTTTTCCATTTTTTTTTTTTTGAGAGAATTTTGGGCACATTCCGCCCAAACCAGGAATCGACTTCAGTCCTCTTGATGTTGACTACAGTAGGTACGGAGGAACCATGTGATTTCCTGATTCCGGCATTTCACTTGGCCATTGGATGTGAGACTCACTTTTATGCCCAGACCTTTTCACATTTCCCGCCACACACGTGAGGTGAACTGGGGGCCATGGTCCGACACAATGTCTTCCGGAAGGCCACAATGCCGGAACACATGGGGATGAGTTGTCCCACCATTTCCTGAGCTGTGGGCAGCTTAGGCAAAGGAATCGATCGGCATGACTTTGAAAAGTGATTAATAATGGAGAGGATGGTGGTGTTACCTCTTGAGCAGGATAGATCTGTCATTAAGTCCGCTGGTATGTGTGACTGGGGCGCCGTGGTTTGGGCAGTGGATGCAAGAGGCTGGTCAGAAGCTGTCGAGGAGTCTTAGCCATTGACAGGATGCACATCGGGTTACGTATTGAGCTACGTTTGCCAGCATTGTGGGCCACCAGAAAGAGTTCACAGTTATTGATTGTGTGCTGGCCATACCTGGGTGTCCGGCTGCAGGAAAGTTGTGTACAAGGTGGAGATGAGACAGCACATCAGCCTTTCCGTTCTTGGAGCCTGGGCGATATGTGATTTGGAACTGGAAGTGTGAAAAGAACAGGGATCAACATGCCTGTCGTGGGTTCAACACTTGGCTGACTTGATGTATTCTAGGGTTCCTGTGGTCGGTCTGGCTGACCATGGTGCTGTGAGAGAACGGCTTCGACCCTTGTGTTAGATGCATCCACCTCCACAATGACTAGCTGGGTCCAGGTGATGGAGGATGGGCGCCTGGGTAAAGCGCTGTTTGAGCGTCCGGAATGACACCATCATTCACACTGTCTTCCTCCATCCTCCTTTTACCCACACCTCTTTGCAGTGGTTTCACTCGTGTTTGTTAGCTCACTCTCAATTTATCCACATACAAATCTTCAAACCTAGTCCTTCCCTATCACTTCAGGTGTACCTCAAGGCTCTATCCTGAAGCCCCTCCTCTTCATCATCTATTGCCTTTCCCCTTGGGATTGTCTTCTTTAAAATGTACCATCCATTTCCACTTTTTTGCTGATGACACCCAACTCTATCCTTTTTTTATTTATTTATTTTTTTTTACTTGTCCTGTCCAACAGCTGGGCAAACAGATGTCCACACACACACTCAAATGTTATAAACACACCTGTTGGCTCCAAAAATGTCCACATGTCAACATGTATACAACACAAATATCGTTCACACACGTGTACTTATGCCTTCAAACCAACTCGTGTGAAATATTTAATTCAATCACGCATAATATTGGTGCAAAGCTCAACCAGGAGAGCAGCCCCCCCTGCCACGCAGGGAGGGCCAGGCGCAGGGCCCCGCCCCACAAGAGTGCCCACAACCCCAGATGAGTACCTCATCACCACCCAGGAGTTCTGGGCATCCCCCCGCCCCAACCCCAGGTACAAGCCCGGACCCCACAAGGGAGACCCGCCCCGCGCTCCAGGCAGCCACCCACCCGGCCCACGGTTGGCCAGGAAGGAGCAAGGCAGGGGCCACACCCAACTCTATCTGTCCAGCAAACCTTCTTCCTCATTCCCACCTTCCTTTCTCAGCAATCATGTCTTCGAGATCTAATCCTAATCTCACGTCAAATTAAATGGCAAATAAACTGGACTCTTAGTTGGCACCAAATCCCCATTTTTTTAAAGTTGAAAATGTCTCTTTTAGTAATGGATCCTCCACAGTCTCAGGGTAAGAGTCTGGGTGTCATTCTCGACAGCACTCTTTCATTCTAATCAATTACATACTTCCATCTGCAAAGTATCGACCACTTTCACCCAGCTCCTGGTCTGCATTCTGCTTCTGTTTTTCTTCATAGCTTTGTCACTTCCTGCCTCAATAACTGTGACTCAATTCTTTATATTCTTCCACAAAATATTATTTATAAATTCCAGTTAGTACAGAATTCTGCCACTAGAATCATCACAAAGATTCCTTCTTTTCACATCAACTCAATCCTGAAACAACCCCAGTGGCTCCCTGATTGTTTCTGAATTTGGTTCAAAATACTCACATGCTTTCAATGCCATTCACCGCTTCTCCCCTCCGTATTTGTCAGATCTCCTCCATATCCACATGTCCACCTCCTGTCTCTAAGATCCTCAACTTCTATTTGTTTTACTGTGCTCTCTGTCTGCCGGAGTGGAGACTACTGTCATCCAACCGCTGTTTATCACTATCAACTTGTAAGGTTCTTGTGATTCATCCGTGTTTTTCCAAAAAGGTCAAATCTAGTTAGAAGGTAAACATTGCTGCTTCTTGCTCAGCCCCACAGATGTTCAACAATTATTTCACCTGCTCATCATTCATTCACTCATTCATTCATTCATTCATTCACTCATTCATTCATTCATTCATTCATTCATTCATTCATTCATTCATTCATTCATTCATTCATTCATTCATTCATTCATTCATTGCAGTCACTGACTTACCTCTCTTGTTTTAACACACGTTCCAACTGGATTGCATCGGTTGCCAAGTAGTGCCATGAGACAAACTCAGTTGTGATCACAGGCGCATGAAACCAAAACCCCACTGCCAACAAACTCCATTCCTTTTGACCAGAGAAACTCCACGAATTCAAAAACAGATTCCTTCTTTACTTTGAAAAAAAATCTTAAAGAGTTATCAATATATGCTAAATCAAGCCCCTGGCAAGATGGTGGACATTGCGCATCAAGGCGTGCTGGCTCCTGGGTAACAAAGAAGATGTGACAATGAATTTTCATGTTTTTAAGCTGTCCAATTCTGAGCTGTCATACAGTAAAATATATGACTGATGACTGTGATGTTCACAGACAACTATGTGTATTATTATTATTAGCGGCTGCGTAGCTCGGTTGGTAAGGTGAAAGACTACCATGCAGGAAACGTGGTAGTCGATTCCCGGAGGGGAATGAACAATTGTACTGGGGCAATTACCACATAAATTAACAAGCAATTAACATCACCCAGTGAGGGCGAGACCCTTAACGCCACTGCATCCGAGCGCAGTTCAGCTGCAGCTCCCCCCCCTCTCCCCAGGGGACGGGTCAAATGCGGGGAACAAATTTCCCATTGTGGGATAAATACAGTATAATAAAATAAAAAAATATATGCTTAGGCTGGCACTTTCATGCTCAGATACAATCAGGATGTTATTCTATTCTATTCTCTCTGCATCCTGCAGCCTTATGTCCCCTAAAATCCCATGATTGCAGGTTCGATTCCCGCCTTGCAGGAATGAGTCGAAGTGTGTGTCGAAGTGTCCTTGGGCAAGACACTGTACCCCACCTTGCCTCTGGTGGGAGGTTGGCGCCAGTGTTTGGCAGCGGAGCTGCCACCAGTGTGTGAATGTGTGTGTGACTGTGTGAATGGGACTGTGAAGCGCTTTGGGCCTTGTAGGTAGAAAAGCGCTAAATAAGTATACACCAATTACCATTTAGATCAGCTAATCGGCTCCTTCTAAAAGTACAGAAAACTAGAGGGGACCGTGCTTTTACTGCAGCAGCTCCACAACTCTAGAATGATTTTCCCAAATTTGTGCTAGAGAGACTACATCATTGCCTGTTTTTCAGTTCTCTCTAAAAACTTACTTTTTAAACGTGGCTTTTAATACACAGTGAAGCGGTTACTTCGCTTTCTTTTATCTTACCACATTTTAATTTTTTCTCTTTTATTAAATGTTTTTGACATGCTAAGTTTTTACAATGTAACTTTTCATGCATTTCTTTGTACACTTTTAATTTATATTATCTGTTTCTTTGCACAGTTTTTAGCTCTTTGTCACTGCCCAGCACTCTTGGTCTGTGTGGTCTTTTTAAGTGCTTTGTAAAAAGATTTTTTTATTATTTTTAGTGTTGTTGTTATATTATATTCATAAACAAATAATAAACTGCCTTTTACCTTTACGCTTTTATCTAAATCGATAATTGCACTCCAATTGGTGAATCACAGTCTGTGATCCCTAATTTCTATATTAAAATCTACCCTAAAGCTACTCAGAATGGAGGCGTTTAGCTGTCTGAATGCTCAACTGGTTTCTTTTCACATACTGTTCATTTACATCCTCATTGGCAGTTCTGCGTTGACATTAGGGCACATGTGTCAAACTCAAGGCCCGGGGCCCAAATGTGGCACTCCATGTCATTTCATGTGGCCCGCGAGAGCATAAGTTTTTAATTTATTAAAATAAAAATAAAAATTGGTGTGTATTTATTCGTAGCTAGAGAGAATCAGACTTGAAATATCGGATTGGGCAATTATACATTAGGACTGAAACACTGTCCATATAACCTAACCTGACAGAATCAAATTTAAAAGGATTTACACTAGAGTAACAAGCAAACATATCTTTTTTTTATGCAACTGCAATTGTCACTTTAAAATGTTATAATGAATAAATAATGAGTTGTTTAACATTAAGGAGTAGTTACATTTATTTTTCATTACATTTAGTTACATGTATGAGTTTTCTCTGGCCATTTAAGGAGAGCCACTATGTGTTCGTGGCTCGTAACTGAAGAACCCAAATGCAGGAAGGACTCGAAAACCAAATGTTGAGTAGTCAAAAGATTTACTCAAAACACACGAGGAAACAATCATCAGTGACACTGAACAAACAGGACACTGCAACACAGAAACCACAGGGACAGGAACCTAAATACACAAACACAAATTAGAAGCAGACAACAGCTGAGATCCAGGTAATTGCACAGGAGTAGGAGGGAGGGGGTGCAGCTGCCGGCTGTAATCATGACACTATGCTAATGTGGCCCTCGGTGAAAATGAGTTTGACACCCCTGCTCTAGGGGTTCCTCTGACTCAGGTTGATAAAACTGTCGGTCAACTTAGGCTTAACATTAAAAGAACATAAAAAATAAAATTTAGTACTTCTCAGGGAATTTTGCTTAACTGTGTTTAAATGTGTTAAGTGAAATATTGTTTTTACTTGATTAAACAGAACAATTCCAACCATCTTTTCCTGCTCATTTGGTGCCAAATGACATGAGCAGCAGCATAAGCTGAGATGCTCAGATGTCCCTCTGCACAGAAACTTCCTCTAGTTCTGTTGGGGGAACCCCCACTCTGCTTCCAAGGCCATAAAACCAAACAGTTGGTCACAAATGCTTAATTCTGACCTCATCAGCTTTAGTCCTCTGTGGTTTCCGTGTCTCCTTTGTTCTTAAATATGGACACCAGAACACTTTTCCATTTCTCAGACATCTTCTCACTCCCCAAGAACTTGTTAAAGACTCTCCTAAACACTTCCACAAGTGTGTCACCCACCTCTTCTCCTATATGCTCGCCAATATTTTCCTCATTCATTATCTTTTCAAAGTTCTCCGACCATCTTTCAATCACACTTGTGGAACCTGTCAACACACGTTGTCCTTCATCGTCATAACCTGCTGCACATCCTTCCATCTCTTTTTTATTGTCTCACTGCAGCAGATCTATCTCTGCCCCTTTTGTGTCCAACCTGTCATGCATGTCCTCATACACTCTTTGTTTGGTCTTTGAAACCTCCACCTTATGCAGCATCTCCCTGTACCTGTATCTGCCCCCATCCCATTTTTTAAGCTTAACTTTCACTAACTCTGAAGTACAAATCCTACCAAAAAAAATCATTCAACACAAACATATTGAAGTTCCACCACAATCATCCTTTTCCCTGTTGTGTTCCCAGTGGTCTTTTAATTATGATTATGCAGTTTTGTTTTGTCTTTCAAAATCAGAAAATCTGTGTTGTTTTCTAAGACAAAGTTTCTGCAGAGCGGCAGGAGTTCATTAGATATGTGCCTCTGAGTTGTGGACAGGACTGCTGACGAGGAGTAAGTCCGCCCTAACTTCCCGTCAACCCTCTCCTTACAGCTCTCCTGCTTGATTACAGCCCCTCACAACCCCAACCTAACGGTATTGGTGCAACAAAAATGGCGAGCAATATTGGAGCTATACAGCTGTTCAGTTTTGAGTCAGATGTGAGCTCAGACGAGGAAAACAAAGATGTACATGGATCTATTTGTCTGCAGTTGGATATATCAGAATGGAGCGTAGCAGGAAGATGTTGGCCTGCTACGTCACAAACCTGAGCTTTTTCAAACTGCAGATTTTTGTCTGCTCCTTATCCACCACGATTTGAATAAATACTCAGAAACACAGTTTTAAGCTTACATTCTTTTATATATGTGTCCTCCATCATGAGAAAAATGATACACGAACATATTAAAAAGACCAAAAACACAGTTTTTATTGAAGTGGGTCTTTAAGCACACATCCTGGCAGGGGCAGAACCACTGACAGCATTCAACATCACACCTGCAACCTCCACCTTCACACTTATCCTCCTATATGACACTATCTTTACCACCAGAACATTTTTAGCAAACTCCTCCTTCAGGATCCCTCCTCCACCGTTCTTTACGCCCTGCTCTCTTCCCATCTGGTGTCTTGAACACACGATGTTCATCTTTCTTCTTTCCGTCATGTCGACCCACTCTCCAGTTTTCCCTGGAAAGTCCCAACATTCACAGTTTCTAATCAAAATCCTTCACTCCTGCTTTTCTTTGTGTTTTCTTCAAACATCTTCATCTTTTAAGGTTTGATTAATAAGGATGAGAGGGTCAATGATGGCAAACTCAGTGTGAGATGGGGAGTTTCTGCCCCTTCAGGATGGTTACTGAATTGCCGGAGCTCTTAGCCCCACCCCGCAGGATCACGCACGCACGCCCGCACGCACGCCTCCTACAGTCGTCGTGTCAGTAATCCTCTCTCGGTCATCATGGCGGAGATCAAAACGGGAATCTTTGCTAAAAATGTGCAGAAGCGGCTGAACCGCGCGCAGGAGAAGGTAGGAAGGCCGGGTGGGGGGGTGAAGGGTGTCCAAAGGATGCGAGTGGAGGGAGGGGGGTCCAGTGTGACGGCTGGAGGCTGTGGGCCTGCGGAGATGGTCATCGATCATCACCTCATGTCACTGATCGATGTTGACTGCTTGTGTCCGTAAAAACGTTAAAAATGATGATTGGCAGAAATCCTCACTGAGGATTAACACGACCGTATGTGACGTCATCGGGCTGCTAAAACGGCACGCGCGGTCCTGGATGAAGTGGGGACTTTCGAGTGGGCAGCCTGGGGTGGGAATGACGCCACGGTTGCTGTTACCTGCGTCACAGGTGTTATGTTCACCGCGCGCGTCCATGCAGATTCCCCCGTAAAGTAGACGGCGAAATAGGAGCTGTCCGAGTGCTGAAAGTGAGGAGCCCGGTGCATCATGGGAGAGCAGCATAACCAGCACAACACATCACTTAACCTTAACTTAACCTTAACGTTCAGCTTTATTAAACAAAAGAGTTTGAAGAGTTAAACACAGAAACAGAAATGAAAAGAATCTAATAGTTCACTCTACAAAAGAAGAAATTTGTATTTTAAGGATTTGCCTCTCCATTCTGTCTTAGGAAACTGAATGAGCAGTAATCCTGAAAACAAAGTGTTCTGTTGGGAAAACATGAAACTATCAACTCTTTGAGGCTCAATGGGAAATTTTCCATTAAAGTCTTGAAATGGTAGTGAAGAATTTTCAAATGAATTCTTTTTTAACCAACCAACTATAAATGCAACAGCTAAAAGTGGCTGAAATATGATCTTCCACACATTTTCTTTTATATATATATGCTTTCATATTCTTTATATTCTTTCATATTTTTTTTCTCTACTTTCTCCATGATTTGGTTAATTTCAGTACAACACAATAAGCCAAGAAATTCATAAAAATGCTTTTTTTTGCCAGGAACAATGAATAAAAATCTTTCAGTTTGCTTAGGATAAGCCTGGTGTAATGTAAAAAAAACAAAAGCAAAAAAAATCCCTCTATAGTTTACCACAATAGGGGTTTGATATTTTAAACCTAAACAGTATGCAGTAGGGGTGCAATGATTCACTTTTCCTTGTGATTGGGTTAAAGGTTGTAAAACATGGTTTGATTTTCATTTGAAAATTGTGGCATCAACCGAACTGTATGTTACACCATTAAACCGAATCTTATGGAAAGTGAATCGTGGCATCTCTACTGCATTTCATCTATTTACGTTGAAAGTGTTGTGCTAAATTGGATATATTTAGTGTTATTTTATTGCCAACTGCAAAGTTTTTCTTTATTGTTATTCTCTTATTAAATAATCTTTAAAATTGTTTTGCAGAATTTTTGTTTTTCTTTATTATTTCAAACTGAAACTAAATTGCAATCCCAAAAATTGATGTTTCAACCAAATAGCAGAGAAGTAAATCATTGCATCCCTAATGTACGCATATCCCAATTTTTCTTAATGCATTTCTAAAGCACCCAGGTCCAGAATGGATTGGTTTAATTGAGCTCTTTTTCCATGGGTGAAGCAGATTTTTGATGATTTCAACTGCATGTGTTGTAGGTTTTGCAGAAACTGGGAAAAGCAGATGAAACCAAAGATGAGCAGTTTGAACAAGTGGTTTCCAACTTCAAGAGACAGGAGGTAAGATGCTTTCAAGCTGAAAGAATATCGCTTTTCATGTCAAGGAGCAAACAAGAACTCACTTTCTATGGATGGTTTGTGCCTGTTATGAGGTGAAGAGGTAAAAATGGTTTTAAGAGACGGGGTAGATTTATGTCCAATATTAAGGGGTAGAATATTTTAGGTGCAGCAAAGGAAAAGCTCAACCCCCTCAAAGGTTCTTTTTGGAGCTCTAGGAGAACCTGATCAGCTGACCTGAGAGGAGTTAAGAGAGGTATGTGCTACAAGAAACTTAAGTCTAAAGTACTCAGGTTGAGGTGTTGAGATTTGAAGTAGTGTGGTGCCTCTGATGTTCTCCAGTCTGGACTCTAGCAGCGTTCTGGAGTGTTTAGAGGTGAGAAAGGAACCAGTCTGTATGTTCGGAATAAGGAGGGTAATCCAAGCAAAAAATTGATGACACGAACATCACCTGCTTTGAAACTCAAGTTTGACAGTCAGTGGTAAATCCTGGAATGTGATTAACCAGAAGTGTGTTGTGTCAGTCTGAAGGCTCGCGGCTGCAGCGAGAGATGAAGGCCTACATGTCTGCAATCAAAGGTAACAGACTCTGTTCTAAAATCTTTGTCAAACATTCAGTTTTATTTGGGTTTTTTACTTGAATCTGTGTCAGGAACCCTGCCCTCCTCTTTCAGGGATGCAACAGGCTTCCATCAACCTGACCCAGTCTCTGCATGAAGTCTACGAACCGGACTGGCACGGAAAAGACGAGATTCTAACGATTGGAAAGGTCAGTCACCGTGGCACAACTGAATGCACCACATCAACATCTGAAAACTAAACCGCAGGTTAAGGAGAAGGCTTCGGAGGTTAATCACATCAATGCTACAAGAACCAACTGTGCTCTTTATTGGATTTGTTGATTTGTTGTTTCTACATCAACAGAAAAGTCTATCAGTTGCATGGAAGAGTTTGATAAATTTCAGAGAGGTGTGGTCCATGTTGAGGGGACTATAGGGAAGTCTTAAATGAAACAATTAACTGAACATGTTCTCTTAAGGTTTCCGTTCAGCAACAGGCTTGGCTCCCTCAGCCGAAATGGACCTGTATCCTCTTTTGACTCACTGCTTGTCTGTCATACATCAGCTTTGCCTCCGTCTCCATTCAGTCAATGTCTAAAAGTTGGGAAATAAGGCAGCTGAAGAGCTGAAACAAAAAGAAAGTTTCAAGTCTTAAAATGTTAACCCCCCTAAGTCCAAAACACTTCAGTTAGGTAGAATTCTTCAGAACCTCTTCAACTGATCTAAAAGAGGATTCAAATGATGAGAAAAACATCCCGCTTTTTCCAGGATGAAGTTTTCTAAATGAGCAGGTTCTTCTTAAGGAAGCTTAAGTTCTCCGATGCAAGAAAAAAACATTGAAAATATGACATTTTCAACAATCACTTCTTACTGATGTCTTCTGGCTCCTACATGGCGGCGTATCATATCGCAAAATAATGACAACTGAATTGACTTCAAATGGTTGGAGCCAGAAGCAAGCTTATATCTTTGGGGGACATCACACTCACTCGCTCCAGTTCTCTTATACAGTCAATGGCTTGGACTTGGAGACAGACACGGAGGCAGCATCCTCAAAGACAGCTTCATCCACCTAGTTGGTGTTTTATACAAGCCTGTTGCAACATCTTCTGAACTCCAACACAGTACCTGACCAGTACAATAACTCCTCCGTTGTTACAGTGTGTGACCAGTGTGTGTCCAGTGTGTGACCAGTGTGTGACCAGTGTGTGACCAGTGTGTGACCAGTGTGCGCTCCTCGCAGGAAAACTGAGTCCACTCCAGTTTGCATACAGAATTTAACACAATCGTCAATTAACTGGACTTCACAACCCCCAATCAAAGATTTCATTCATCTGCTTTTCTTTAAGTTTAAAATAGTAAATAATAACACTCTGTTTCTGATCTCCATCTTGTTGATAAAGAGCTAAATTGTAGTTTTCAGAGCCTTTCTCGGACAAACCCCTAACTATATTTCTCACCAGCACAGTAGCCTTGGGGTAGAGTGTCCGCCCTAAGATTGGAAGGTCATAAGTTTAAATCCATGGCCAAGTCATACCAAAGACTCAAAGACTCTAAAAATGCAATATAAATAAAGATTTAGTTACTTTACTAACCACGGCAAGTGGTTTTAGATCCAGTACAATGACTTTATGGACAGAGTTCCCCTAGGGGGGGGTTCTGTCCATTCTGGCCATTCTGTTTTCTGTTTGCACAAGTGACATCACCTGCATAAATGAATGACACTTGGAAAGATGACATGCTTCTAGTAGCACATCTTAGGGACAGCCAGGTACCATTACCAGCAGGAAGTCCACACTGGGACAAACATTTACACCAAACCCCAATCAACTCAGCTTTATCTTGCAGTACCGAAGAAGTCCTCAGTGATGAAGAATGCCGCCCCCATAACTGAGGACTTTTCTTGCCTCCATCACTTTTTCAACTTGCTGCCATCAGGCACACAATTGAGAACCTTTCTGGCTAAAAATTTAACAAGAAGGCTTTCAGTATAATATCTGCTTAAAGTCTTCACTTCATATGCTACTTTTCCATTTTTATCAGCTTTCACTTATGTTTTCATGCTTATGGTGAACTTTAAATACTAAAATGTGTTTTTTATTAACTGGAACAGACAATAAAGTTTTTGCATCTGAATATAAAAAAAAAAACATCATGGAGAACTTTGATAATCCCCTTCATAACACAATAACTTAATCCCAGACTCTCCTCAGTCAGAGGCTTCTTCAGATCTAGTCTAATACTGACTAAGAAAATTACTTTCTTCCTCTGCTGATTTCCCTTCTAGGACTAATAACTAATAGTGTCCTTTTGAAAAAAAATGGTTACCTTGAGCAAATCCTCAGCAAGATTCCACAATTATTTAAAATCAAATCCTCTATTTCCTGCAGGACAGTGATGCCTTGTGGGAAGACTTCCATAATAAACTGGTGGACGCTACACTCTTGAACCTGGATGAGTATCTGCAGCAGTTTCCAGACCTGAAGGTATGCATCACCCTGTACTGTGGTTAAAGAATAAAAATGGTATGTGGAAAGAATCTGGAACTGAGCATTGTTTCAGACCCGCGTGGCCAAAAGGAGCCGGAAACTGATTGACTACGATAGCGCACGCCACCATTTGGAAACTCTGCAAATATCAGGGATGAAGAATGACCGCAAAATCACAAAGGTTGGTCGTTAGCTCTCCGTCAAACCTGGTTGAGGTTAGAAATAAAGGAAGATAATGGGTTAAGACTACTAGTCTTGATTGAGTGTTTGTGCACAGGCAGAAGAGGACTTGAGAAAGGCTCAGAGAGTGTTTGATGAGCTGAATGTTGGTCTGCAGGATGAACTGCCAACTTTGTGGGACCGGTGAGTCACGGCACACATCTATATACACACCTATTAGGCAGCATTCATGTAAAGCAAAGACTCCCTCAGTTTACACACAAATCCGTTAAAATGTTTATTTTGAAGTCTCATCAGAAGCTCCGCCCTCCTGCAGCTAATCTGTTAGACAGCTGCTAAGACCAAGCCAGAGCGGATCAGAAAGACTCTGGTAACCATGTGGTGTTGACACTCATGGGCAAAATGTTGAAGTCTATAGATTTAACAGACATTCACCAGCTTTCCTCTGCAAACGGAAAATATATTATTGTGATGTTCATCCAAAAGGCACAGATCAAAAATCAGAGACTCTGCAAGGCTCAACATGAACAACAGGTGGATGGGGTTAACGTCAGACGTTCAGGACATCACTGAACTCAGTGTGTTTGGTTCTTTTACAGGCGGGTTGGCTTCTACATTAGCACCTTTAAAAGTGTGACGAGTCTGGAGGCAAAGTTTCATCGAGAAATCTCATTGGTGAGTTTGTTTTCTGGTTTTTATTTTCCATTCCAGCAGCATTTAGCCTGACTGTAAACGACTCTGGCTTAACAAGGAGCTGCTGTTGGAGGAATAACTAAAAAACTCCCCTTTTTTAGGTCTGCAGGGAGCTGTATGAGGTGATGACCCAGCTGCGTGAACAGCACTCTGACAAAATCTTCACCATTCAAGGAGCCCCAAGGTAACTGGCCTTCCTGCTCAAATTACTGTAGAACTCCAAATGTGTTTAAATGACACTGCTTACAATGGAAAGTGGAAAAAAGCCAGAATGGACTTTATCATGGTTTCTTTGTCAGAAACCTTCCTTGTTTCAATTTTGCAGTAAAAGATTAGTGATGACCTTTAATTAAATAAAGTAAATGCTGAAGATACAGGTAATACAGTTATGCCAGGTGTGTTTTTTTCATTGTTTGGTCTCTTTCTTCTACATAAGTGATACAGGACCTTTGCGTCTTGCGAGGACCCCATCACCGCCAGAGGATGACAGCCCCCCGGAAAGCCCAGACATCAGCTACAACAATAGGCTCCGCCCTGTCTCACCTGGTCCACCACGGCCCAAATCTCCTGCACAGGTAAATGCCATTCAGAAAGATGGTATCCACATTGTCCCCACAAAATATGAACGTGTCAAATCTGCAACACAAAACCATGGAACACTAAACTCGCAACAAACAAACATATATATTCATGTGTTGTCCCTACAACACATGAATATCTCATCCCTGCAACGTTAGAAAAATACCATTTATGCAACAAAAAATGTCATTCTTGCCACACACAACCATGTTCTACCTGCAAAACAAGAACAAGTTTCATGTTTGACGCAAGAGTTTTATATTCCTGCAACTCAGTATGCTTTTCCTGCAACAAAAAAATCATGTCAAACCTGCATCACACTACCATGTGTAATTACAAGGTGTATGGTAAATGGCATATTGGGAGCCGGTTTAGCTCGTGCTGGTTTGCAGCGCCTTCCGTCCGTGAAACCTGGGTTTGAATCTGGGCTGCTCCCTGTTCCCTTCTCTGCCTCTGTGCCGGTCCCAAGCCCGGTTGCTTTGAGAAGGTTGCGTCAGGAAGGGCATCCGGCGTAAAACACATTGCCAAGTTTACCATGCGACTTGTTCGCTGTGGCGACCCCTGATGGGAAAAAGCCGAAAGTGAAAGAAGAAGATGGTAAATGGCATATTCTTATATAGTGCTTTACTTCCTTCTTGGAAGGTCCAAAGTGCTTTACAGTCACAGTCAATACACATGAATTTGCACACTGATAGCTCCTCCGCTGCCGAACACCTGCGCCAACCTATAACCACCAGGAGCAATGTGGGGTTAAGTGTCTGGTTCAAGGACATTTCCAGACATAGGCGCGCAGAGTGAGAACCTAACCTGCAATATTCCGGTCAGATGTCGCCTGACATACCTCTGCACCAATGCTGCCCATACAAAACAAGATCATGATATTGCTGCCACAAAGAGCAAGTAGTTCTTGCAAAACTCAGACACGTCATTTCTGCAACAAGAGTATCTTGGACTTGTAAAACACGGTCAACACTAGAAAGTTTCCTTTCTGCAACACAATATGTAATTCTTACAACACACAATCATGTCGTAACTGCAAAGCAAAAACAAGTTGTGTGTGCAACACAAAAATTTTACATTCATGCAACACAATATGTTGTTTTTGCAATTGATATTCATGTATTACCTGCAACATACAACCTTGGCATACTTACAAAACTGGAACATGTCATTTCTGCAACACAAGAACATTTTGAGTATTCAACACTCCGCTATGTTGTTATTGGAACACAGAAGCTTATCCCTCCAATAATCAACCATCTCTAATCCTTAGCTTAAAATGTTGTTCTTCCAACACACAATAGTGTTGTAGTAATGGTTTAGTGTTTATTGGACGTTTTGTTAACTCTATGTGACTGTTTTTTCTTTTCGGCACACTTTTCTCTGTTGATGGGTGAGTGAACACGAAAATGCAGCTTTTTGTCATTTGTCTTTATCCCTTTATGTTGGCACCCTTGATCCTCCCCAGTGTTGTGAGTCCACCTCCAACTCTGTTTAGAGTTGAAAACCCATGTGCTTACGCCTCTGTTTTGCGTTTGTGTATTTTATTTTTATGTGCATTGGTTCTGGTCAGGTGGACCTAATAACTCTTCAGTGACAAAAGCAAATTGAAGAATCAGTTTTTATCGCAGTATATATTATTTAAGACCAGATCTACTAGGCAGTGAGCCAGTACCATTGTGGGTCCTGATCGATCAATCAATAAAACTCCATTTGTATAATGCCTTAAAACAACCTCTGATCAAATCAAAGTGCTTCCCTTGAAGCCAATGTTCAAATGCCAGAGTACTTTAAAATAAAAGACAAGTTGTCAGATCATAAAATTAAAAGAAATAACAAGAAAATGTTGTAATGATTAGTATTGAAATTCTATTTTCAAAATGGGACTAAAGTTTTTATTTAAACCCAGGTAGATTTCTGATGAAACATACATTGGTAGGCACAGATTTGAGTAAAGAATATGCAGGATCCTCATACTACTTAGTCTGTTCACGGGGGATCATCAGCATGGGGGATACATTTTCACAGACCAACCAAAGTGAAAGTCTGTTAAAAAAAAAGTTCATATAGTTTAAAGGAGGCACGACTATAAGCTATTTTTGTAAACGTTTTAAAAGTTTAAAATCCACTTTAAAATAAATTTAGAAAAAAACCATTGAAAGGAATGCAAAACGTGAGTCATGTTGCTCTGTCTCCTAATGTTTGTTAACACCTGAACATTATAGCACCAGCTACAAGGCTCTACTGATTTTTTACCACTTTAAAACGTGTTATAATAGTCAACGTTTTTCAGGTCTCTCTGACTTAGGAACAGCTCCACTTAAGCAAAAGCTTAGAGCTAGAAAACGCTAGTTTATACAAACACGTTGATTTGTTCGTCAAACTGAATGCTGCTGACAAATATTAAAACTAGTTTCGCAACTCCTCTCAAGAAATTTTGCTTGACTGCTAAAAGTATAATGTTTTCAGTCATTCTACAGCTGGTGCTACCACGGTTGCTGCTTTCAACATTGCACCTTTGGTAACTACCATTGCAATTAGGTGTTATTGACCTTAAATGATCCTAAAGCTAAATTATTAGCCTTCCCTCAAGCTGTTTTATTTATAACAAATTTTAGTGCTATAAAGGATGTCTTATTTCACTATTTCACCATATCCTATAATAAGTTTCTTCTCTGTCAGTTATAAAAAATAGATTTAGCATAGAATACTATATGACTATCAGAAGAAAGCCTATCTGGAACAATACAATATAACTATAAAACAACTGTAGTGAGCTAATCTGTATTCAGATAATCTAAAACTCAACTGATGTGTAATAGTGCTGTTATCAGCCACTGATGGTATTGTCATTATTCTACAGCTTATACATTTAAAATTAGATGACATTGAGAGAAACATTTAAACTTGAAGAAAAGTCTATCCCTGAAACTCAGAACTGATCTGGTACATTTGTGATGTTACTTTGCTCCCTTCAAACCCATTGATTGGTATTATTTGTATATACTGTGGGATTGTGTAGTACTGTTTTGTAGTATGTGGATCTGTCATTGATGCTTCAACAGTTCCCCCTTGAAGGGGACCTGTGTTCCCCCCTCTTGCTTCATGCCGCTTTTAGAATAGTTGTAGACAGACGCCTTTGCTCAACTGTTAATGTCTGGCTGTTTGAAGCCGCAGTGAAGATGATGGAGCAAAATTGTAATAATAAAATTTGAAGCTCTAAACTTTATTTTCTGTGCTTAAAAACTGTCGTGATTGAACCGTAGCAGTGGTTTCTTGGCACTCATTTATGAGCCATCTGCACTTTGACAGTCCTGTTGTTCTTTGCTGCACATTGACAGTTTGGCTGCAGATCCATATCAAAGCTGACTCTTACTGATCCTCTTTACTTTGACTTGTTAAATGACTCCTCTTCATGCCTTTGACAGCCGAAAAAGGGGCCACCAGTGCCTCCTCCACCAAAGGCTACACCCACAAAGGAGCTGGCTGAGGAGCAGATCATTGACCTGTTTGGTGGGGACTTCCTACCAGCACCTTCACCCTCACAGGTACGATGGAGGTAGACCCCTATTGCAGTTATTTGGCAGGTGTGGATATTCATCTATCTATTCTTCACAGCCCAACGAACGACCAGGAGAGTCCCTCCTTGATCTAGACTTTGATGCATTTCAACCAGATGAAAGTGTTTCACCAATACCTCAGGTATCTCCCACCAATCAAATATAGAACAACACACATCAAACACCCCTTACCTAACTTTACAAAGCAGTGGTACTACTGTATCCATCAGCTGTAATTCCCAACAATCAACACCATTTCAGAATGAAAAGCCTTATTTCAAAACAATACTTATTATTTTTCTTTTTATTTTACTTTTATTTGTCAGAAAATTCAGTGCAGACCAGCATTGAATTCTGACGCACTGTTCTTTCTGTAGAGAAAGCCCTCATGATGGGGTCTTGCATCTCTTTGAAAAATTTAAATGTGTTTACTTAAACAATGTTGTCCTTGGTTTATTTACTCCTTCAGACAGCTGTGCCGTGGGACATGTGGTCGGTGAGTACCACCATCTGCACCATCAAACATTACACCATGGATGAGCCCTTGATCATGTAGGATTTAGGGAATAAACATCTGTCATTTCAATAACATTCAGGAAGGGATTTAATGTGCGGGAGCAAAACACAACTGCAAACAAAAGTACAGGTGGTTAACAGTTAAAAACAAAGAATAAAAAAGGGATTAATCCTACCTCTACACCTTGATTAAGAAAGACTCCCAGCAAGAACCAAAAAATGCCTTGCATGTGCACAAAGATAAAGAGTGTTAGTTGCTTATTGTTTGCAGGTGATTAACCTGACAACAGGTGCAAACAGCATCACTTGAATTAAAATTTAGAGTGTGGTATGGTTTCATCAGACAATTTAGTAGGACAACAAGAAGGTTACAAAAGCAAAATGAAACCAAAGACAATCAGGATGATAAAGGTGCAGAAACTGTAGTAAGTGTTTCGGAATGATATGAACTGGGTAAAGAATCTTGCTGCGTATTGAGCCACGGCCCAATGTACGCCACATTTTAAGAGGAGCATAGTGCGGTCTTGTAAGTGGAGGAAGCATTTCTCTCCATGTATCCCACCCAAGCTGAATTTTAGTCTCAAAACTGAAACTAGTTAACGCTTTTACACCAGAGTTTAAGCCACAGTGTTGACATTCTTTCTACCATAACTCTTAAACTGCTAATGCAATTAATGCAATTCCAGTGGATTTTAAAGCCAAGAAAAGTAGTCTTGTGCTGATATGCAACACTTAACAGTGATGAAGTGTTTAGGCAATCAACATGAATCGGCTAATTCTGTTGTGGAGAAAAACAGATTTGTGCTGTTATGCAACACTTTACTTTAGTGTATGATAAAAGTGTTGCATGACACCGGTTGTGAAAAAGCACTTTTGACCAAGTCAGAATCAGCGGACTCACAGGGCTTGCATAAACTTTCAAGTATTTACAGTAGGTCTAAAAGCATGTGTCATTTAGATGTCGCCAGAGACAGCTCAGTGTTAAAGGGTTAATCATAAGTTAGTAGTTCATGTCAAGTTTCTTTCAGGTTCCAAGTAAAGTTCTGTTCTTGTATAAAGCTGCATGTGTTTAACCAGCAAGAACCACTTTTGATTTTATATCATTTGTTTACAGGCAAACTCCCAGCCTGCACAGCCTGTAAGTATTCCCACTAACACATCTAGAATCAAACAGGTATTCCAGTCATGTTCAGTTTACAATCACAAGTGTCATATTTACCTAGATTTTGAAAATTCCTCTAAAACCTCTTTTTATCTCTGTTCAGTTATGTTCAAGAATCTTTTTTTTTTTTACATTTTTAAGTTTTGGTTTAACTAATTTCAGCCACTTGTAATGGAATCATTTCCTATTAGTCTTGAGTTCTGTGTACTCAGATGGACCAGTAAATCAGAAGCTCTAAATCCACATTACAGCAGCCACTTCACCCTTCTACCTATCAATATTGTGGGCCAACCTAGCCTCAGTTGTGAACAAAATACTGAACTCTTCCGCAAGGGGCTACTTGAAGAGGATTAGCCTCCATGTTCAGGCAAGACCTCAGGCTTCTTGTTTGAAAGGAGGCTAGTTTTCATTCCAGCCCCTTCAGACTTATGGTAACTGCAAAGGACCTTAGCCCACACTAAAGGTCCTGGTCAACAGGACGGTGTAGTCTTCTGGAGGTTTTAAACTAAAAAAAACCTCCGGACCTGAGTGCTCCTAAAATTTATGTCCAAAAAATTATGAACCACAAAAGTAACAAAAGAACATCCTTGCTGGGGTCCAACATCCACTGGAAACCGGTTGCTGGGATGCTGCATCTGCTGCTGTTGAAGCTTCTGATTGTCTTCATTGGTTCTTGCTTTCATGGTCAAATGAGGTGTTTGGAGATTTGCTGTTCAACAGATTCAACTGAGGGGTTTGGGGGAGGAGTCCAAATCTTAATCTACATTTCTTGTCTAAGCAGGTTGCTGATTCCGGTTTTGTGGCTGAATGGACTGCTGATTTTGGTTCGACCTCAGCAAATGGAGAAGCTGCCTCCTTGGCTGAAGCTTCCACCATTGGGGAGCAAGGGGAACAGGGCGACGCTCAGGAAGGGACTCTGGTTGGAGATGGAGAGACAAAGGCATCTCCTCAAGACACAGAGCTGGTGGCAGACGAGGTTAGCTGCCAAGAATATCAGACTAACCCACACCATCATTCTTGTGGAACAAGCACTGATGAAGATGATGCTGGCCAGGCAGACGCAGGCAGTAAAAAAACGACTAATGAAGACCGCAGGAAGTCTACCCCAGGACTCATTTTCACCAATGAGTTTGGTGAGGAGGTTGTGGACAGCACAGGGAACAGAGGAGACAACTGGTCTAGGTCTGTGGACGGTTCAGGGTCTGAGTATGAGACTGCTGAAGAGTGGGGAGATGGGGGTCAAGGGGGAGGCTGGGCAAGTGCAGATGAAGAGTTTCCAATTGATATGGGAAAGTCAGACAACCTGAAAGGTGGTGCGGAGAATGGGGCTGTTGATGCCTCAAAAAGTACCTATCCTGAAAGAAAAACTGACTCCTCTGAAGTTGACATTGATAATTTTGAAGCTGATTCACAGGAAACCCAAATAGATTTATCCTCCAAAACAGACCCTTTGGGTCTTTTTCAGTTAGACTATGAAAGTTCTGCTGAAATCCAGACAGCTGTCGCATGTGATTTAGTTCCTTTTGGAGATAAGAAGGCTGAGGGTATGTTTGATTTAAATCAGCCAAAAGAACAAAAGGGATATGGTAAGTTTGATTCAGATCCTTTTGCAGAAACAGAGGGTGGAGGTGGGTTTGATTCAGATCCTTTTGCAGAAAAAGAGGGTGGGGGTGGCTTTGATTCAGACCCTTTTGCAGAAAAGGAGGGTGAAGGTGGGTTTGATTCAGATCATTTTGCAGAAAAAGAGGGTGGAGGTGGCTTTGATTCAGACCCTTTTGCAGAAAAGGAGGGTGAAGGTGGGTTTGATTTGGACCCGTTTGCGGAAGTGGGTGGAGGTGGGTTTGATTCAAATCTTATAGCAGAAAAAGAGGGTGGAAGTGGGTTTGATTCAGATCCTTTTGCAGAAAAAGAGGGTGGAGGTGGGTTTGATTCAGATCCTTTTGCACTAGGAAGTGCTTGTAATTCGGGTGTTTTTCAACAAATTGGTCTTGAACACTGTCAGGAAGGACAAAGTGGGCAGGGTAAAGTCATTTTTGCAGGACACGACTTGGCAGGTTCCTTGGGAAGTACCACTTCTGCACCCCAGACTTCTGCTGTGCAGCAGGCAGGCATGAGCAGAGGCCATGAGTCCTTGCCCACTCCACAAATCTCTTTCCATGGAACACCAGCAGAGAGCAAAAAGGAAGTTAAGACCCCTGTAACTCACAAAGACACAGAAAACTCAGATATGTCCGAAGATGAGGCTGCAAACCGGAGATTTGGGAAGTTGTACCAAGATCTAGATACAGAAAAGGAAGAGGTACCAACTTCTCCACCACATTTTAGTTTAGCAGATTAGCATAGAATAGTTTAGAATACAGAGCAGAAGCCCTGTCCTGTTTTCTGTCCTCCACACAGACCATTTAGCAAGAATTCTCCCAAAACAACCTGGATCCCAGTCTTTAGAACCCCCCATCCCACTATATCTAGTAGTGTATGTTGTTTCCCTCATTTCTTATTTTAGTCAAATCAGTTTTCTCCTTAAGTTTCCAATACTAACTTTTTTCTCTGAAATTTAACTTAGGTTACCAGTGCTTTTAATGGATTAACGCAGGTAATTTTTTTACTTAAGTTAGATTTGCTCTCAAAAATAGAATCATGCATTTTACAAATGTGAGCCCTGTCTACCTTTTGACCACATTTGCAATATTTTCTAGTTCTTTGTATTACTTTGTATTACTTTGTATTATTTGTATTACTGGTGTCAGTAAGGAGCTTTTCTTCAACAGTTTAATCAAGTCACAGTTTTAAAACATATCATTGGATTGTCTTTTAAAAACAAACAAAAAAATTAGCTTCAAATTATTTTTGGAAAATGTATGAGACATAGGTGTCTTAAATCTGTTCACTATTTTCCTTTGTGCCACAATTGCTACAGCTTTTAAAAAACATAAATATTGTTCGTAATCTTTTCCTAATTTTTTTTCTTGTATTTATTCTTTTAATGCAACGAACCTGAAGGACGCAGGTGACCCATCATTCTTCGCAGATTTTGATAAAATGGTAGGTTTCCTAAATTACCTTGGTTTTAAAAGCTGTTATTGTTTTTAATGTTTTAATTTTTATGACCTAATAAGAGCAGAATTTGTGATTTCGAATATTTTTTATTTAAATGAGTAATAGCAGAACAGTTGCCATTTCACAATTGAATTCCATTCATTGTTGATTTATCTGCAAAACCTTTCCCTCTGAGTGTGTGTTAGGACTTATTTGTTCTTTGGAATTAATTTAATATTTCTTCGCAAAAGAATGACGTTAACAGCAAATCATCCGAAGATCCTGAAGCATCTGGAACAGAAGCTGTTGGCTCAACAGAGGCTATTGATGAACAGGATAAATGTGAAACTCCCCCAGCTGAGGAGCCCAAAAGTCCACCTTTTCCTTCTGATGAGAAACCTCTGAGTCCCCAGGGGGAGGAAGAGTTAGTGGAACCTCAACCAAGTCCTACTGATGAAGTGAAAGAACCCAAAGCTCCACCTTCAGATCAAGATGAACAAGGAACATATTCAGAGAGTCTGGAGGATAAACCAGCTGTGAGTGACATGCTGATGACCTCAACCTTCCACCATATTACCATCATCCTCGTGGCTGTGATCCTTTTACCATAATGGTCATCTTCATTGTCCTTACCATCATTCTCATTGATTTCTTCATTATTAATTTCATTGTGTTTATTGTCAGTGTGGTCATCATCATGGTGTTCTTTACCATCATCATTTTTCATCTTCAACATTTTTATGATAAAGTTCATCATTTTCACCATGATCACCAACCCTATGTTCATCATTATCATCTTCATTATCATGAGTATCCTTGTAATCATCTTTAATCATCATCATGACCTTTATCATCAGAATCACCTTTTTCATGGAAAATCTGCTGTTTCTTAAGGTGGGGCATTTTTATAAATCAAGTGTTCCAAGAACCCATCGATACACATTCACACTCTGTGCATACAGAAAAAAAAGCCATTGTATGTACAAAACAAATAAGGTACAGGAACAGTGATGAAGGACATAGTAAATCTGGTTTTGTTCCTCCTAGACAGATTTTATTTGTTTGATTATTTCAATAATCCCGTGTGTTCATTGGTACAGGAAAGAAACGGTCTCTCCCTGTCCTCTCATCTGGGTTCTGTGTGACCCATACCCTTGAATCAAGGGCAGAAGCTCAAGGAGGTGGATATTTGATTCAGAGGAGTTCTTGACTTTGGGTTCAACTCCGTTTGTGGGAGCTGGTGTTGTCTTTCAGTCTGGGCAGAGGCTGGGCTGTGTTGATTACTCTGCTACTCCCTTCATATCATGCTATAATACAGCATGTTAGGATGTTCTCCATAGTGGCTCTACAGACCACAAGCAGCTTCTTCTCCAGGCATTTCCTGCTGAGGACCTTCAGGAAGTGGAGTTGGTGCTGGGCTGTCTTCACTGCCGTTATGGTTTTGACAGTCCAGGAGAGGTTACTTGAGAACTGCACACCCAGGAAAATGATTGACTGGACCCTTTCCATACAGCTATTGTCGATGTAGAGAAGGTCTAGGTCAATTTTTCCTTTTCTGAGAGCAATAAGGATATTTTTCCTTTTAGCAGTCTTGAATGGGAGATGTTTCATAAAGCACCATGCTGACACTTGTATTGACCTTATTTCTGTAGTCAGATACCCTGAGATGACTTCAACCATGGTGGTACCATCCTCTTCAGTATACTCCCCATAGTCATGACCCTATAATTCCTTATCATCTTTATCATCCTAATTGCCTTAGTTTTTGAAGTTTTCATCAGATTCATGTTCCTCATTGCCATCCTCTCAATTTGTTGAATGTTGATCCTCAAGGTCAACATTCTCCTCCTAGACACCATCATCCCTGTGATCATCTTCTCAGTCCACATGATCGTCTTCATCTGTAATAATTTTCATGATCATTCTCATTCTTTCTAGCCACAGCGTCCTTTCACTCTTTCTACCACTGTCAAACCGATTTCATGGGCTTTTCTTCTTCCCTACAGTATTGTTGTTATTAATATCAGCAATGAGAGCAACACACTTGGTTGAAGGGATTTTGTAAGCTGAGTGACATGACCTCCCAATATCAGCTCTACCACACTGTCTGCAAGCTAAACTATTTAGTATCTATGAAAACGGGGAAGTTTATAACATTTTAAATTTAAATCAACATCTGAACCACAAAAAAGCAGAATTCAAAGTACTAGTACTGTGATTGACAAAACATAGTGTATTTTTAAAAGTAGTATGTATGAGATAACCATTTGCCTCAGTAAGTTGGTTTATTTATGTTTAAATGTGACATGTTTCTTTTCAAGGCTTCATTTGGAGCTACAGACTCTGAGAGGGTGGAGCCTGTCGCGGTATGTTATTCTAAACCAACAAATAAATTGTTTAGATTTGGGTTTCATAAAAACAACTTTTGTATCTGAAGTTTTTCATGTTGATTTGTTTTTGTTGTGGTAGCAAGTTTTTGCTAAGGTGGAATTTGGATGAAATAACAGACCAGGGTCAGGCTGGAACATGAAATTGAGCTTAAATATTAGACCACAGGTGTCAAACTCCAGGTCCTGCATGTATTCTAACCAACCTGCCATTGAAGCTCCTTATTGGCTAAACACACCTGATCCAGGTAATCAGCAGCAGATAAGGCAGGAATTCTGAAAAACTAGAAGGATGTCGGCCTTTGAGGCCTGGAGTTTGACACCCCTGAATTAGACTGTCACAGAGGATTTCTTTAAAGGCTTTTCTTTGTGTGTGGTTCAACAGATTTCTCCAACTGAAGAGACCAAAACTTCTCCTGATGAAACTGCTACATCGGTATGTATTTTTTAACACACTTGCTGTCTTTGGACCACCTAAAGGTTTAGTAACAACAATATCCTGCTATCTTGTGGACACTACTTAATTTTTTATTGATTCCTAAAGATGAACTACACCTCAAGGGCATATTTGCACTGTGTACAAGGGTTTGTTTCCTTGGATAATCTGCTTCAATTGGCAAGACCTGAACTCTGATACCGATCAAGCATCTGATGTGTCGTGTTTAAAAGTGGACCACACCAGATAAACAAATGAAAATTACTAGCAATCATTGGTTCTTCACACTTAGTGTATGAGACTTTCATTATATAATGACTGAGGAAGCTCCCTTGTTGATGAATAAAACATTTAAATGCTACAAGAAGTCTAGGTAATCAGACAATGACACAATATCCTCCCTCGGCGAACTGCAGAAGTCCAGGCAAGAGCGAAATCCCCACTTCAGTGTATTCAAGGACCCAATCAAGGCTTTTAGCCTGGGCTCATCCACACAGTTTTCAAGGTCATATGGACCTGCACATTACACAGCATGATGAGAGCAATCATCTAGTATGGGGCTTTACAGCTCAGTACTTTGTGATTGAAAGCTGAGTAAGAGAGATCAATATCCTTGTCTGGCCCATATCAGAAGTTTTGTTTAGTCTGAAATATACTTTAAGGTTGCATGCGAATAAGTCTACACAATGTGGACCCTAACTTTACCAACTTGGAGTGGTACAGTCATTGAAAAAACCTAAAAGTTTGATCTCAACTTTAGCAAATGCAACAAAAATGATAGAACAACTTGAGTTCAACTGACTGTTCATGTCTGTTCATGACTTTACCAAACCACTCCAACCAAGATGACATTTTAGTACATTTGTTACATGAGCACCCACATGTACAGGGCGACCAAAGACAAACATATGGTGAAACTGAAAATGTTTCAATAACTGTACCTTTGCTTTATGCTTGGCATTCTCAACATCCATCCCCTGGCTGGCCTTTTCACCATACAAACACTCCTCGTGAAGTACAGATTGATCTAGCTTGGCCGTGTAATCCTACAGTGAACTGGTTTCTGGAAATTAAAAACCTGTTGTAACTGGTGGTGGTTTCTCTAGAAACAAGAGAGAAAGGTTGCAGAACCCTTTACTACATTGCAGGCCCTGCTAAAAGGGACATGCACTAAGAGGTTTCCTTTATTATTTGTAAGAACTTCCACGGTGTGTAGCCGAACTTGCTTCTCCAGTGCTGCTCTCATCAGTTACACATCTCAAAAGGATAGGGTGCACCACTGATGTCTGCACTTGGCTATCTTAGCATAAGCTTCTAATATATAATATATACATTATTATAATATATATCGTTTTCCTTCAACTCATTTGTATTACAATCCTCTAGGTGCAGCACCACCAACCCCTAGGGTGCAGTTTCTCTGGTTGATTTCAGGCTAAAGTAGGCTTCTCAATCAAACGACAAGCTTTTGTATCTTGTTTTTTCCTTGAGGGCATATGGGTTTGGGTTATGGTCAATGTTTTTAGAACCAGTGCTCATGTTTTTACTGTCAATTAAGGAAATTGTGGTTTCCCCAAGTTTTCGTATTTTTCTTGTGGTTGATGTTGGTACTTTTGAGTTTTAAGTTGGCTTATTCTTCTTGGTTTAATGTTTGTGTGCAGGAACAGATGCCCATCCCCTCTGTAGTAATCGAACCCGCCTCCAGCAATGAAGGTGATGATGATCGTGATGTCGACATCATCTCTCCTACCACCATCAGTGACAATGGCGTGGTAATTCCAAGTCAAGCCATCAAACATATGAGCCCTTCAGGCTCAGCATCGGGGCTTCCTGATGAATTTTTGTACAAGGTGGGGCTCTTTGTCAACGGCAAACAATTTTCACCCAAAAACCTACAGCAATAGCAATACATTATCTGCCAGGATTTAAGTCATGTTGTTTCTGTACCTGCAGGTAGAGACTATGCATGACTTTGAAGCTGCAAACTCTGATGAGCTGGATCTGAAGAGAGGAGATGTTGTTTTGGTGATTCCCACAGTCTCAGTGGAGGATCAGGTAAAAAATATGTTGTTGTTTTTTTTTTTTTTTTTTACTAAAAGCAGGAACATTAGGTTATCAGTTACGTACAGTTACCGTTGTGTGACTATTGTCTTTGCAGGATGCAGGATGGCTTACAGGAATCAAAGAAAACGACTGGTTAACACTTGGTGTTGGAGCACAAAAAGGACTTTTCCCTGAAAACTTTACCCAGCGTTTGGAGTGAACTTCCTTTTCTCCTTCGAAACAATATTTGAAATACTCCAAAGTCATTGCACAGGCAGTGTCTTCAGAACGCAGTCAGTTGACCTGCGGGAGATTAACCTGATGCACCGGCATGGTTTAGGGTTATACTTTTAGTGAAAAAAAATATGTGTGTAACTGTCATGTAAGTAGTGTTTTTTTTTGTTTGTTTTGTTTTTTTGCTTCTTGGAAAGTCTTCTAAAAGCATGATATTTAAGGTTGATGTATGGAAATGAAGTTTGTATTATGATAAAAGAAACTTTGGAAGAACTACAGCGTCTAAATTTCACACGATTGAAATCAATTGATTGCTCAGAGAGAAGCTGTACTCTGCACCTCGTGTGTTGTATGATTTTATGGTTCTGCTGTGTGGTCTGGACAAGCTGTAGTCTTTGTGATTCAAATATTTTCTAGTGTAACATCAGTATTAATTCTCACAAAAGATTACCTTCACTCTTTGATTATTCCTAATGAATTCCTATATAATAGTCAAGTATGTGTCGTTCTAGATATTCACGTAGAATCACCTCAGTGATGAGTTCTTTTGTTCCCCCAAAATGAAGAGGTCATAGACCATGTAAGGATGTTAAAATTGGTCAACCAAATACAATCGTTGTGACATTTGACCCTTGTCTTAGCCAACAATATAAAAAGATTCCTAAATGTTTTCACAAAGAGAAGATCTGGACGTGTGTACTTGTATCAAGTAACAAATCCGATATGCAATAATTTTTTTCTGTTATATTCTGCTCTCAAAGACTGTAATGTGGTTTACCTGACCTTGTTTGACTAAATAACAGTCTTGATTCTTAAATGTGGTTTGAATGGTATAATTACATGTCAAGACCAATAAACAGTAGTGGATAAAACTCAAGTGTTTAGTTTTTTTTTTTTTTTTAAGAATATTGATGTACAGTATATAACTGATGCTATAGTTTTTATGAACTATAAGGGCTGATCATTAAAAACATTTCTAACTCAGGCCCTTGAGGCCCCTAGGAGGGTCTGGAATGTCACTTTTGATATCACATTTTTGACAGCAGCATCAAACAGATAAAGGAAGTATTAAGACTGAACACACTTTTGGTTAGCTTAAAGGGAACCATTGTTGTATTCCCCCAATAATCAGAAACAAATTTTTGGTCTGAATTATTGACTGTAAAAACAATGGACATGGTGGCATCCATATGAGAAAAAATAGAGAGGGATTTTGCCTCATTTCATGAAAGGCAGAGGTAAGGCATTTACTGTGAGTCACACCTCGATTCGTCCACTGCTTTTACAGTCTATGGTCTTAATACATCCAAGCGGACCCTGGTCTGGGACCAGGAACCACTCACGTGTCCATCTTTGGGGTGATCTTTGTTGGACTTAGCTTTGGTTTGCTCTAAGATTCCTGGAGTGGAAAAACTGAACCAAAAGGCCACCATAGGCAGTGGTCATGTAATGTAAAGAAATTAGGAGTATAGCAACAGATGAGCTGTGGACATAAAATAAAGCAACGATTGTCATGTTATCAAAAAGAAAAAAAACAGTCCAACTCCTTACTTGTTAAAACATTTATTTTGACACAGCTGAAAACAGTTCTTACATGCTTGCCTGTGTCTCGTTACTAGGCATACGCCGGATGGTGCTATAACATCATCCGTGACCCTTGTGCATCCTAGGCACAGAGGTGGGTCATCTAGACCCACTAGACAGTGCGCTGAACCTTTTTTCTTCAATGATTTGTGAACCTCACTGGTGTCCATGGATTACATTAAATCTTTCCACCTTTATCCACCTTTGTCATGGTAGGGAGAACACATTAATCTAAGGTTGGGGTCATCTAAGTTAGCACAAGGGTCAAAGCTACCTTGTAGATCCGTTAACAGAATTCTCTTGAAACGAAGCCAGACCACAACAACGATGAGACACAGCAACTCCTGCTCCTGGGTTTCATCGTTTGCCAATCCGTTACAAATTCTTAATATTTTATTTTTTTGTTCTATAAACAAAAGGAAGAGGTAAGATGATGAAGATATTGGTATTATGTTTGGAAGTTAGGATTTAGCATCAACTTTTGCAGTTTGCACAAAGTTGTCAATTCCCCACAGTGCCACATTTTTGTCTCTCATGGCTCAAGAGGGTTTGTGTACAAGAATGCTTGTGTGACGGTGTAGAACCGTCAGCTGCCGCTGCAGGCACACACGCATTCACACGCTCGCACACAAACACACACGTGCGCATTGACGCACACGCACGGACCCGGTAACACGTCATTTACATCAACTTACCCTTTTCATTCCGTCCCTATCCCTCTGCAGGTAGCCCTGAGTGCACGCTGGGTTGCCGATTCATAATCCTCGCGCATACATTCACACGAAGCACACACGACGCTAACATGAGCGTCTGTTTGTTTGTTTACCAGGAAGTAACCCGGTAACCCGGAAGTGGTCATGGACACCCTGGGTCATGTGACGCATCGGTCACTGTTTGTATTTATTTTTATTGATGATTATTGTTACTTTTCTGTACACGACACAGAATATTTCTTTGAATGAAACTGTTTATTTCTGTATGTTTATTTATGTTTGTGAACAATGTAAACACTTCTCCCTATTGTCTCTTTGGACTGATGGAGAGCAACGCCCAGGAGGAGGGGCTTACCACTTAAAAGAGAACCAGATACAGCTGGCAGTGTGGGAGTCTGAGTGGAGAAGTTGGAGTGTTGGAGGGAAGAAACTGATGTTGGTTAACCTTTGTGGAGCAATTGGTGTGCTCTGTTCTGGCATTAAAAGCAAGAATACTTTCACCTTGGCGCCTCTGCCCAATCATTCCCGGACGGGACCCACGACAGTTGGTGTCAGAAGTGGGATAAGCAGATGGCTGGCCGCAAAAAGGTGAGACACAGAGGTCTGCGTTCCCAGAAGAAGGAGATGGAACCAACATCGGATACAGTCCCTCTGTTGTCCAATTCATCTTCGGAGGAAGAGGTGGTAGATCCTGGTGCCTCTGGTGGTTCTCCAGGCCTGACCAAAGGCCCAGAGGGTGACTTGGCGGCCATGTTAAGAGACTTTCTCCATGGACAGCAGCAGCGAGAAGACCGGTTCATCGCTGCACTCCAAGGTTTGGAAGCCTCTTTTTCCAGGGCAGAGCAACATTCTGGTCGGCGGCGGAACACCAGTCCCCAAGCCGTTGGACCAAGCTCAGCCGCAGTGAGTAGCCCAAGGTTGGATCTGCCAACACCAGCTGCAGCGTCCCGTCGACGGCATCCAGTGGCACAGGAGGGCTCCAGCTGGTCGGATCAACCACAGGGCAGAGTCAGTCTACAGCCACCTGATTGGAGGCCTTACATGGAGCCAAAGGTCCCTCCATATCAGACAGGTGAGGACATTGAAAATTACCTGCTATGTTTTGAACGGATTGCCAGGACGTGGAGATGGCCAGAGACTGAGTGGGCATGTCGCCTGGTGCCACTGCTGTCCGGAAAGGCGTTGGAGGCCTACACGGCAATGGACGAGCAGCAAGCCCACATCTACAAGGACCTGAAGGACGCACTCCTGGTAAAATTTGACATCTCGCCAGAGACTTATCGTCAGCAGTTCCGGTCTACTGTGGTGCCATCTGGGGAGAATCCGACTGAGACATACCACCGCCTGAAGGGCCTCTACCGTCGCTGGATCCGCCCAGAGCAGCACAGCAAGGAGCAGATCGGGGAGATCGTCGTCCTGGAGCAGCTGCTGCGTGTGCTTCCAGCTGACGTGAGGACGTGGGTGAAGGAGCACGAACCGGAGGATGGCCTCACCGCTGCCCGGCTTGCGCTGCAGTATCTCAACGCACGACGAGGAGCATCTGCACGGCCGTCGGGTGGGGATCAGCGTCTTCCCATGCAAACTGCTCCACTGAGACCTGCACGGAGAGACTTCCATCAGGCAACGCAAGGTACCAACCCAGCACCTGACCAGCAAGTGGCGGGTAAGGACCTTGTGTGTTTCTATTGCCAGCAGATTGGTCACAAAGCCTCCGTGTGTCCAATCCGCAAGACTAAATTCACAGGTGCTTGCTACGCACCCAGGCCAGAGACTGTCACAGGAGCAGGGCCTGTGCACATGGACAAAGACACTTTCCAGCCACTTAAACAGGTGACTGTGAACGGACAGCAGGTTACTGCTATGTTGGACACTGGCAGTTTTGTTTCTCTGGTCAAACAGAGTTTAATCCCTTTTGGTGGACTTGATTACAGCAGGCAAACAAGTGTTGTGTGTGTTCATGGCGACAAACATTTGTACCCAAAAGCGGATGTAACAGTGACCATAAATGAACAATCCTATCTTTTGACTGTCGGGGTGGTAGAGAACCTACCTGTTGATTTAATTTTGGGGTGTGATTTACCCATGTTGGGGGACTTATTAAAGGAAACAGCTACTCATACAGCTAAAGCTAATGATGAGCTAGCTGGTAATGTTTCAGCTCCCGTGCTAACTAGAGCTCAGGCTAAAGCAGGGATGCAAAGTCTTCCACATTTGGATGACAATTTCTTTGATGGAGGCAAAGAAATGCCCAGAAAGTCACGTCGTCAAAGACGGTTTGAAAAAAAACTTAAGTTGCCGGATCCTGAGATCGCAACAACAGCAGAAACATTTGAAATACCAGCTGATATTTCAGCTTTGCAGAAAGAAGACCAAACTTTAAAACCATTGTTTGCCAAGGTGACAACAGAGAGTGACAAGTGTTTGGGAAATATGTGGTTTATTGTTGTTGATGATGTTCTGTATGCAGCTGAAGGTGAACACCTACGGTTAGTTCTTCCAACCACCTGCAGGCCACTCGTCATGCAATTAGCGCACACACTCCCATGGGCGGGTCACCTGGGTCGTCACAAAACATATCTGCGGGTTAGTTCACGTTTTTTCTGGCCATCAATGTACACTGACATTCAGACGTACTGTGCAACATGTCCTACCTGCCAGAAAACTGCAATAACACACAAGTCTGACAGAGCATTACTACACCCACTCCCTATAATTTCCACTCCATTCAGGAGAATAGCCATGGACATTGTTGGACCTTTACCTAAGAGCAGTAGCGGTCACGAATACATCCTGGTGGTCTGTGATTATGCTACACGGTTCCCAGAAGCTTTTCCCCTGCGCACCATTACAGCTCCTGCAGTCATGAGAGCGTTAATTCAGTTTTTCTCCAGAGTAGGAATACCGGATGAAATTCTGACAGACCAAGGAACCAACTTCACCTCCCGGCTGATGAAACTGTTCCAACAGCAGCTTGGCATCACTGCCATCAAGGCGACACCATACCACCCACAGACCAATGGCTTGGTGGAACGTTTCAACCAGACCCTGAAGAGGATGCTGCAGAAGTTCGTGAGTGACACAGGGAAGGACTGGGATCGTTGGCTACCATTCCTGTTGTTTGCTTACAGGGAAGTCCCACAAGCTTCAACAGGCTTCTCACCATTCGAACTCCTCTATGGCTGGGATGTCCAAGGCCCACTGGATCTCCTAAAGAAGAGCTGGGAGGCCAAATCCACAAAGACCTCAGAAAGGGGTGTGATCCAGTTTGTCCTGGAGATGAGAGAACGGTTGGCAAAGTACAGGGAAGAGGCAGAAGTCAACCAACGAGAGGCCCAAAGGAGTCGGAAGACGTGGTACGACCAGCAGGCCCGTCACCGTGAACTCCTACCAGGTCAGAAGGTTCTGTTGCTTCTCCCCTCTTCTACCAGCAAACTACTGGCAAAATGGCAAGGGCCATACACCATTCTCCGCAGGATGGGACCTGTCACCTATGAGGTGCACCATCCTGACAAAAAGAAAGAAAAGCAGACATACCATGTAAACTTACTTAAAGAGTGGAAGGAAGGTGCTAACCATCCGACAGAGAAGTCTTTGCTAGTCAGAGCTGTGAAGGCTGAGGAAGACTTGGACTCTGATCCGGAAGCACTGACTCACTCAACCCCTCCGTCTCTGTCACATTTACCCCCTGAACAGACTGCACAGATAATGGATTTGTTTCATGAAACGCCATCTCTTTTTTCTGCACAGCCAGGCAAAACTACACTCATTAGCCATTCCATACGGCTCAAAGATGGACGACCAATCCGGCAACGGCCTTATCGGGTACCACAGAAGTTGGTGGGAAGGCTGAACGATGAGGTGAGGAAGATGCTGGAGCTAGGTGTCATCGAGCCGTCCAACTCAGAGTGGTGCAGTCCGGTGGTGATCGTTCCCAAAAAAGACGACTCACTGCGGATATGCATCGACTTCAGGAAACTGAACGCAGTTTCGGAGTTCGACGCATATCCAATGCCGAGGATTGACGACCTGCTGGAGAAGATCGGGGCTGCTAATTTCATCACCACTCTTGACCTATGCAAGGGTTACTGGCAAGTACCTCTCAGCAACACCTGTCGACCATACACGGCGTTCAAAACACCTGCTGGACTGTTTCAGTTTACAGTTATGCCTTTTGGTCTGCATGGAGCACCAGCCACGTTCCAACGGCTGATGGACAGGGTGCTGCAGGGATGTAACCACTGTAGTGCAGCCTATCTGGATGACGTGGTGATCTACAGTCACACCTGGGAGCAACACCTGGATCACCTGCGTCTGGTCCTGAGGAAACTGCAAAATGCAGGCCTGACCTTAAACGTGAGCAAGTGTGAGTGGGCCCGGAAGGAAACCCGTTACCTGGGGTACCTGTTGGGAGGTGGTGAGGTGCGTCCGCAGGTGGATAAAATTGAAGCTATCCGCAATTGCCCTCGACCACGCACCAAGAAAGAGGTACGCTCCTTCCTGGGGTTAGCTGGATGGTACCGGCGGTTTGTCCATCAGTTCGCCACCATTGCAGCTCCCCTCACTGCCCTTACGGAGAAGAGGCAGAAAAACCCCGTGACCTGGACAGATGAGTGTGAAAAGGCCTTCCAAGCATTGAAAAATAAATTGTGTTCCTGTCCTGTTCTCAAGAGTCCTAACTTTGATCAAAGGTTCCTCGTCCAAGTGGATGCCTCAGCAGTCGGACTTGGTGCTGTCCTGGCTCAGGGAGACCCAGGAGAAGAGCGACCAGTCCTGTACCTCAGTCGGAAACTGCAGCCGAGAGAGACAAGGTACTCCACTGTGGAGAAAGAAGGACTTTCCATTAAGTGGGCGCTGGATAGCTTGAGGTACTACTTACTTGGCAGAGAATTCGACCTTGAGACAGACCACAGGGCCCTGACATGGATAAATACCATGAAGGACCACCACAACCGGCTTACGCGCTGGTATCTGGCGCTTCAGCCGTACAAATTCAACGTACGTCACCGACCCGGAAACCAGAACATAGTGGCAGATTTCCTGTCCAGATTGCCGCACATCGCCAATCTCCCAGAGGAGGGGGATGATGTGACGGTGTAGAACCGTCAGCTGCCGCTGCAGGCACACACGCATTCACACGCTCGCACACAAACACACACGTGCGCATTGACGCGCACGCACGGACCCGGTAACACGTCATTTACATCAACTTACCCTTTTCATTCCGTCCCTATCCCTCTGCAGGTAGCCCTGAGTGCACGCTGGGTTGCCGATTCATAATCCTCGCGCATACATTCACACGAAGCACACACGACGCTAACATGAGCGTCTGTTTGTTTGTTTACCAGGAAGTAACCCGGTAACCCGGAAGTGGTCTTGGACACCCTGGGTCATGTGACGCATCGGTCACTGTTTGTATTTATTT
>CM074494.1:14275626-14305928 GCA_037389245.1 Oryzias sinensis | reverse complement strand
ACAAAGAATTTTTAAAAATAATTTCTAAACATTTAGAAGTTTTAGACCTCTTTGACATGTAATTTAAATTATTTAGAAAAACCCAACAATAAGTCAATAATAATAATAATAAAAATCAATAGTAAGTCAATACAAACAATAAATAATAACAATAAATAAATAATAAGTCAATAAATAATAAAAAATAAGTCTATTAATAATAATAATAATTATAAAACAAAATATTCAAAAGAAGTCCAAAAGTGAACAATAGATTTACCCTAAAAAACAACAAAGAAAAACAATAGATTTATACTGATTCATGTGAGTGATCAATTTGTGTAACATAGATGCTGCGGTGTCGGGTTTCAAGCAAACAGTCTGGCCTCTCATCAAAATGTGCTTCCACAAAATGTTTTGAACATAGCCAGTCTGTATTGCTAGTTGGTACCACAGTGATCCATCTGGGTTAGCTCTTTTGATAGCTAAGATCCACTTTTTCCTTAAGTCTGAATCCATTGGAAACCTGCAAGAAAAGTTCAGTCACTGAGTCAGAAATGTATAAATCTATATAACTATAATAGCCTAGTCCTAGTATACTGTTTATAGGTTTAACTAAAGAAAATGTACATTTATGTCGACAGCAAATTATATGTACATCATGCAGCATGTTGATAACAGCCCTGCAGCATCATGCATGTCAACATGTATATGATTAATGAAGCCCCTGCAGCATTAAAAGAAAAAAATATATAGTACTTACCTGTGAAATGATATACCTTCCTCCTTCATGGACTTAGTTCTCTGATTTTGGCAGTTGAAACCCGCACAATGAATTGGTATTATGCAAAAAAAATGTGTTCACATGCATGCACTGCAGTAGTAACTTGACCTCACCAAGATGGCGGTGCTCTCCTCCCATGAGGAACCACGTGATGTCTCCTCTAGTAATATAACTCATTGTCCACAACCCTCCGCTCTGATAAAAAAAAAGGTATGACAGCAGGAATCGCGTCACCTTGTCTTCAAAATAAAAGCTTCACGTCTCTTTGAGCTAAGAAGATGACATTATATATTTAAAATAGCCTTTTAGGAACACTTGTGGCTTATAACCGACTACTACTGACGATTTTCATACCTGAGTTTTGTTTTGAGGCCGCTGTCGTCATGTTGTTAATGTTTATTTTGAAAGCCGTAACCGGAACATGAAGGTGTCCTGTCGATAGCTTGGTGGAGCCGTCAGTTGGTTATTGCAAGTTAATGGCAGTCAAACGGAGAAGCTTCATCTCAGTCTTTTGGACGGAACCAGTCTGACATTTGAGTCTTTATATCAAAGTGTGAGGGCGGGCGAAGGCTACACTTTTCCGTAGGTAAGAGAAGTGGTGGACTTGTTTAAGGCTTCCGCTGCCAAAGACACAAATGTAATGTTGTCAGTCAAAAGCTGGAATTTTCCCGTCACACTTCCTCGGTGTAGCCTGTTTTGGCACACTGCTGGATACAAGCAGTCCAAATGCATTATGGGTCCACGAGGGCTCTTTGAGATAAGTTAGTCAGTGGCACCAACTGTTTCGCCTGATTCTTTGTTAAACGCTTGAAATGAACTTTTATCTTTCTTCTTTTTTTAAACCAACAAATTACATAACATTTATAAACCCTTAAGTTAAAAAAACACTGTAAAGTGTATGAAAACGGACAGCTGGCCTGCTGAGATAACTAGCTGTCACAAGACAGGTTAGAATAATAATAGGGAAGCAGAAATTGTAGATTGTAAGTCCAACAATGAAGATATTGAGGTAAAAAAAAAAGATATTTAAGCAATTAACGATTTTAGCCTCTCTGGATCTTTATCAGTAACTAAGTAAACAGCTCAATAGGCAGTTGGTTTTTTCTGAACATTGACATGATGAAATAACATATGTCCCTGACTTCAAAGTGATGTAAAAACAAACATTACATCACATTTGACAATATTTCACATTTTCAACTTGGGTGAATAAAATAAAATCTCCCCACAAGGTTAATTCCCCTCCTTAATCAACATTTTAATTAATTTATTTCCTTACACGAGTTCAAATTTTTTTAACAGTTTTGGAAAATTATATGCACCATAGTTTCAAGAAAAGTGAATACAGCCGTATAAAGGGGTTTACCGTAGGGGGTTCTGCGCGTTTTTGGGTTGTCCGGGCTCGTAAAGGGTTGTAGAAAGGAGTAGCTGCATCTCAAGAGGAGCGCAGGTGTGTTTTGCAGTTCCTTTGAGGCTTGTTCGGGCACTTCAAGGGGCGTCATGACAATGAAATGTTGTTGTGTAAGTGTATCGTGAAGTACTTGTAAGGATAACGTAAGTTGCACACTCTTGCTGTCGCACACAAGTTGTTAGTAAGGTGCTTTGCACTGTTTCCTAGGCTGCCAGAGCAATTGCTGCATTCACGAGGTGTGTAGGTGATGCGTAAATGCCCGTAGGATGCCCACACCTACCACACACTGATTGTCTAAATTCCTAATATCCTAACAGCTAAGAAAAGAATTCTGAACGACATGCCTACTTCATCCTTACTTAACCTGTGGCCTGCAGCATGCCCATAGAATATGTGCATGAACATTTTCGCTTGATATGTGCTTACAGAGCTGTTTATGACTTTGGTATTTCCCGCATGCCTCAGACAGACAAACAGGGCTTCCCTGTGAACGAACGTTTGTTGATGATAATGTAAAAAAGAGCAATATGCCTGCAACAGACCTTAACGTGTCGACCATGTTGTAACAACTTGTTGATCTAAATGCTTGTACCATGGGTTTGTGTATGAAAATACATGCTGTAAATCCAGAAAATTTTCTGTTGCAATAACAGCTCAAGGTAGAGCTTGCAATTGAGACAAATAAAAAAGAAAAAAAGGAAAAATGCATCCTAGTTAATGCAGGTTATAGGTCTTTAACCTACCCTATACTGCAAGAACACCAAGATGGAGGACTTTTAGCTTTGAAAAGAACAGACTTTGAATACAGAAGAATAAAGTTTTGGTGTTTCAGTTGGTAAAGTCCAACAGGAACTTTAGCTCAGTACTCCAAATTTTGTATTTTTAGCCAGTATGCAGACACAATACAACATGTTCTGGTTGTTGGTTTGTTGTTCTCGGTCGACTTTCAGAGATGTGGCCTAAAGGTGTTGCATAACTGCAAGAACATCATCTTATAAGTTCTTTTTTTTCCTCATTTAGAGTGTGTTCCTTTATGTGAATAGGAAAATTACTGCAGTAATTAGCGAGATTTTACTTTTGTTTGATTAAATAAAACTGTTCCTTCAAAAGCCATCTCCGCCTGTCCCAAAGCCCGTCCTCTGTCTGGAAATACAAATCTCCCAGGTAGGGCTGTGACGATAACCGCATCACCGCGGTGACGCACTTTTTTTGCGCACTTTTTTTTACTTTTTGCATATGGTGCGTGTTTGGAACTATAATAAACACATTAAACGCATTCATCTTTGCTGATAATTTCCTTTTTCTGCTAGTCCTGTGTTCAGACTTTCCTTCTTTCTTTCAGACTTGTCTCCTTTTCTCCCACCGCGCGTGCTGTCTGCCTTTGCGCTGCAAGTGACACGCGGCTCCCTTTACACACAAACAGGCTTTCAGAAGCACACACACATTCTACAACAGAAGTTTCCTTCTCGCAAGGAAATACAACAAATTTACTGCTTTCTAATTATTAATTTCCATTGTATTAATTTCCATTACAAGCTTCGTGCGTTCTCAAATGCGCGACACGGCCGCCCACCGGAGGATTTTGTGTTGGGGGGGGGGGGGGTATTACTGTTGTCCTTCACTCCGTAACACCAAACATGAACGCGCGCTGTTAGATTTCCATGAATATCACTACATGTTTTGTTTGGGAACTATTTTTTGCAGCGTAACGTTACGTGTCTGTATAACCAAAGGCGGAGCCTCCTGCCCCGCGTTCTTCATGGTGTGAGGCTTCATGGCTACCGGAAAGATGACAGTGTCTGCAGTCTGCTTATTACTGGGCAATACTTAATATTCTGAGAAGATGTCTGTACCAAAGAGCACAGGTGAAACTTGCGTGCAGCTCCAGAGCGGTCCGCTGCAGAAGAATCAACAAACACCTCCAACACACGTGTGCACACTTCCTACTCCTACACAAGAGACGCTCCGCGCTCACACACACAGTCAATCTACAACACCTTAGGTCACCAGTTAGATATGTAGTCGTTAGTTGTTACTTTTATTTGTTAATAAAGACTAGTACGTTGTTATTGTATTTATTTCCGATGCGGCCGCCGGGGGATTTTGTGTTTTTTGTTGGTTATTTTTTTGGGGGGGCTGCGGGGGGGGGGGGGGGCTGCGGTTAACCGTGACACCGCGCCCCCTGGTGGTTCATCACCGCGGTGATGAAAAATTCAACACAGTCACAGCTCTACCCCCAGGAGACATGGTTCTTCTGAGTCCGGCAGCCCGCTCACGCAGAATAAGCGGATGGACTGGGGTCCGAAGCCTCCTTCGTTGCGCACACCGTAACAAAGCCCCCTCCCCTGCCTGCAAACAGAAGCTATGAGTCCGGCTCAGAGACGTGCACTTGCAATGTGTGCACGTCCACGATTGCGCAACAGTACGAGCACAATTGAACAATCCGTGCGCATGGTTTATCAGATTTGTTTTCTTTTTAACCACTGGCACCTGGATCGCTCCGTAAACACGAATAGTTGTAATGATAACACGTTGTGTCATGTGTACCAATATCAGTGTGATACAACTTGGTCAAAAATACCACCGGTGCTAACTTGATTTTGTATTTTTTCACTAAACTTTTCACTAAACATCATGAAGTATTAATTTGCAGTTGCATAAACTTCTCTCAAGTATCTTTTACTGTTGATGTATAACGGTTCCCTCCAAATCTTCTGAAAGAAAAAAAAGATCTACTGATGGACTCTACTCATTAGAGATGCTTCACTGTAGAAGTACTTTAGTTTCCGAAAACATTACTGATGTCAGGAATTTGTCTTGTTAGACCATCATAATGGCTTCCTGGATAATCCAGATGATGGTGATGATGATGTCCGTCTTCATCAAAACCAGTCATGGGAAGAGAGACCAGGTTCTTTATTGTTCTGGTAAGTTTTTAAGCCCCGTTGGTTTATACATTGAGCAAATAGAAACAAAGGAGGAGGTTATTGGTTACACAAACATGTCTGTCTGATCAATCAACTCGGTGAAGAAGTTTCTAGAAGGCTGTTGGAAGTCCATGGTTGTTGAAGATGGTAATTAAATAAAACGTAAACACGTAACCAAATACTTTGTAACACTTAGACTGCATTTACACTGCAGGTCTTGATGCCCAAATCTGATTTTCTGACTATATCCGATTTTTTGACGACCTGCTTACATCATCTTTTAAAAGTGACCCGTATCCGATTTTTGCATTTACACTATACAATGTTGAACCTATCAAACGTAGATGTTCTGACCCGGAAAAGGAAGTAAAACAATACATGTTGTTTTACTTCCTTTTCCGTGTCAGAACGTCTCCAATGGATACCGACTATAATACAATGGATGCTGATGCAAATAAAATGTTTTCCTCACTATTTTGAAAAGTCAGCAAAAAAATCAGAACAACATTGGTCTCGTACGGCGGGAAAAAAAGAGGAGAGCCCTTGTTACAGCCTGGGCGAATTTAGCAATGATCACTGCAACATCAGGTTTGGATGCAGCAAAAGGACTCAAGACTGGTGACGTGATCTCAGTTGGTGGTGTCCACCTGAGTTGACGTCACTGATGTACGACTCACATTTACTAGGGAATATCCGATTTGTCTGCGTACATGGCACACGCAAAAGCACGTATCCGACTCGTATCCGATTTATTTCCACATAAGAATGAGGCCTGAAGTGCAGTTTTTTCCTACTTACACGTTCATCGGTCATATGCGATCTGTGCCACATGAGAGGAAAAAATCGGAATTGGGTCAGTTGAACCATGCAGTGTAAATGGGGTTTTAGTCTTATTTACTGTCTTTGTATTTTTTTTTGTATTTCTTCATTTATTCCAAGTCATCTGACTAACTTTGTCAATTCAAATGCTTTGATCTGATTATTCCCATTTGTCTTCCAGCTTGCAGAGCAATAGTGGATGAACTGAACTACTCAATCAGTCAGGTCGACCCGAGAAAAACCATAGATATTGGTGGTTTTAGAGTCAACCCAGATGGAAGCGTGAAGAACAAGCAGGTACAGTGCACTGGTGTGTAGTGAAGAACCTTCGCTCGCCGCTACTGTTCCATGCTGCTGCACTTACTATGTTGCAACATAACTTGCACTAAGAGATGTAAATTTTATTTAATTGACTTCTAGCAAATATTTTTACATTTCAGAATTAAAATTGCAACAAAAGCATTCATTTAATTTATCAAAAGAATAGAAATTCAGAACTGTGCGCTTCTCAATAATGGCCATTGATGCCTATGTTTTTTAAGTGTTGAAGATGATTTTGGGGGCTACATTTGTCTATTTGATAGTTTTGGCTTAATAAAGATTGAGGAGAAAAATGTTGAAATACTTAGTTTGTGTTTTTACTTGCAACCACTTGGCTTTTTTAATTATTGGAAACCTAAATTTAAAACAAATTAAAAAACGAGTCGAGTTGAACATGGATGAGACCTCATTGGGACTTTGTGGATCACATTTAGAACATAATGATAGATCTACAACAGTAGCAGATGTTTTTCGTGCTGATTACTGAGCAGAATGACATGTTTGAAGCAGAAAACCCGTTTTTTTGTCACTATAACTGACAGTATAGAAAATGCAGAAAAGACGTCAGTGTACAAGTCTGTTGTACATTGTTGAACAGAAGTTTAATTATGGGGATGTCACAAAAACAAGGTGTAAATGCTCCACAGCTATGAACCAGTGTTTAGGTGGGGTTAACACCCTTTTTCTTCAGCCTCCTTACAGATCATCATTTCTCATCATTTCCTTGGATTTTTTTCCTAGACCAAAAATGTCTGATATCAGCCATACATTTCTGAACTGCAGAAGTGAAGCTTGTGGGAGTGTGAGTTCATTTCCTGGAGCTTCCCTCTCACTATCAAACTGTCCACGTCTCCTTGGGCCAGACACTGAACCCTACGTTGCTTATGGTGATTACAGGTGGGCTCCTTGCATGGCGGCAGAGTTCTGTGTGTGTATGTGTTTGTGTGTGCGTGCGTGCGTGCGTGGCGTGCGTGGCGTGGGTAAATGGAGCTGTGGCTGTAAAGCACTTTGGCCTTAATCGAGGTAGAAAAGACTTATTTAAATAAACGCCGTTTACCAAAAATGGCCGACTGGAATAAGTGCACTCATGTCTACCATCCTGCTTGTAAAAAATATATCACTAAAAATACACAAACTTACTGTCTTACAATTAAAAAGAAAATTTCTAAATGAAATATTAAACCAGGAAGTGCAGAAGTAATTTTTTTGAGTAAAGTTGGACTTTTTAACATGGGAGTCAAAGAGAAATTGATTTTCTCCTGAAACCAATCTTCAGTGGTCATTTGCGGAAGTTGATTTTTAATATGAAAATGAATTGTGAGGCCTTAATTTTGTTTTTAAAAAGGTGGTGCTGGAGAAAGTAAATCCAGCCCTGATCATCATGAAGCCACCACTATGTTTTACTATATACCATTTTTTTTCAAGCATGCGCTGGTTTCTTTTGTCATCAGCCTAAAATGTTGTTTCTTTCTTCAACAAAACTAATTGACAAGATACACTGTTTCTTTGCACAGTTTAAAAGTAAAAAAAAAAAAAAGTTTTTGTATTTTGGATTAGTCAGCATTTTACGACGGAGTTTTAGGGCCACGGTGAGGAAAAAAAAATCTGGCCAACATGACGAGATTAAAGTCGTCATGTCGAGTTTAATCTCGTCATGACGAGAAAAAACTCAACACAAAAAAAATGGCGAGAAAAAACTTGACACAAAGTTTCGAGAAAAAACTCGTCGTGTCAAGATAAAAGTCGAAAATAAAGTTTCGAGATTAAAGTCGCAATGTTGCGCGAGAGCAGTGAAGCTGAGTCTTTCAGGAGTATTCAGTGTTATGGCTAATGTTAGTGAGCTAGTGGCTTTGTGTTTAAGAGTTTACGACAGAGTTTTATGGCCACCAAAAAAAAAGTAATTTTATTAGGAGATCAAAAATCGTAAATTTTCGGGAAAAAATTCATAGATTAACAAATAGAAAACGCCGAAGTTGTCTGTTTATCGGAGCCTAGCTTGAAGATGAAATATGTGGAGCCTTTTGTGAAGCTTTATTTCTGGATTATAGGTTTAAAACAAAGAGATTCTGAACCTTTTGATGACTCAAAATCAGATTATTGTCAGTGGAGCCGTCTTTCCGGGGTTCCGTGTCAGTAAAGCGGAGTTTCATGTGTAAAATAAGGAGCTCAGAGAAACGTTTGGGTGTAGAGGATCGCTGCAGCCTTTATTTTCCTTTTCATTCAAATAACCTGAAGTTCATCTGTCACATTACGTCATGAACCTGTCATCCCAACACCAATGCGGAAGTAAACAGTTTTACATACGCCCACTGCTGCAGACGAAGCGTCCCGTCTGATCATTAAAAAATAAAGATGAATGAAAATAGTCTCTTATATTAGCATTACAACGTTGAAAAAGGCAAAAAGTGCTGCTCCTCCTCAGACGGAAGCATCACACAAACGTAGAGATCTTGTCTTTGGTGGAGGAAGAAAGGATTCAAGTGGACAGCTGCAGGGAGACCCGATGGCTTCATCGGGCTGCAGAGATCCTGGAAACCAACCATCAATAAATAAAACTTTAATGAATCGCAAATCAATCAAATGAGCCTCCAGACATTTGGAACATTATCAATAAACATTCAGCTCACCTGTTCAACTACGTTTAGTCAGTCTGCTCTGCTGCTGCACGGTGTTCACCTGCTGCTCTGCATGATGATCACTTCCACAATAATAATAATCTCGTAAATTTACGAGTTTTTTTCTCTCGCGCGCAACATTGCGACTTTAATCTCGAAACTTTATTTCGACTTTGATCTCGACAAGACAAGTTTTTTCTCGAAACTTTGTGTCGAGTTTTTCTCGTCATGACGAGATCAAAGTCGACATGACGACTTTAATCTCGTCATGTTGGCCAGAATTTTTTTTCCTCACCGTGGCCCTAAAACTCCGTCGTAGCATTTAGATCCTTGCTGAGCAGACTCAAACTTCTGCTGTGTCATGACTTAGTCATGTACAGGTTTTTGTCCAGTCATCTTCTTAGAAGTTTGCTGGTTTCCACTTTTCTTTTTACCATTTCGTGCAGACAGAGAAGCTGCTGCGTCATTAACTTTCAGCACTGAACTATTGGATCAGTAGCCAGTAAGTCTTTGGCTTTTTTTTTAAAGTTACTTTTCTTTTTTGTAAGAGGGGATGGTCACTTAATTTTATTTTCTTATCATCCACCTTCACTCTATGTAAAAGAAAACAACAGTTGATCTACCTCCAGTGGCTTTTTCATGATCTATCATGTGTCCTGTTTGCATTGGTGTGAGGAATCTATTTGTTAATAAAGCTTTACTTGAGCTTTTCTTGTTTTCTTCTGATTTGGCTCATCAGGCCAGGACTATACGTGCCCCTTCCAGACATGAGCTCCTCCTTTGCCCTCGGCCAACACCAGCCTCCATCTGTTTTGTTGTTTGGTCAGTCAAATGTTACAGAGACACAGAAGGAGCTAAGCCTTGATTTAATGCCCTCCTGACTCTCTCCTTTTTATCAGCTTTTCACCTAGAGTGAATCACAGAGGGCGGGATGTCACAGCCTCGATACCATCTCTGTGAAGGATTTGCAGGTTTTAAGTCTCTGCTCTTTGGCCTCTTTCACAGTTGGACTTCCTGGGGGTATGGGGCTGCTCGGTGGCACAAAAGTGAAACCTGCCTGCCGTAACAATGACACTCTTAGGGCATCCAAAGACATTGAACTTAGAACGGCGAGTTGATCTCACGGTGACCAGTGGGAAGTCATGCATTGAGAATGAGAGGATGCATAATAGCAAGCTGCCACCATGACACCTAATATCATGGCCCAGAAATGTGAATGACTGTGTAAGGGGGCATCCAGTCATTCAGTTTTTCCTTTTGTCCGGAATAGTGCAGCATTCCACACAGAATTTCTCTGAATTTCCCCTGTCAGGTCAGTACAAACTAATATAAAATGTACACAGGACAGGTGTGTCTTAATTAAGAAGAATTATTCATGAATATCACTATTATCCCATTCCCCCTAATATTTACAGATGTGGGAGATATTTTTCCAATGAAAAAACAAAAAGTTTCTTTCACCAAAATGTAAATTTGTTTAAGGTGGGAAAAAGTAGAGCTCTCAGTTTTAACTGAGAGCTGAGTGTATGAACCTTACAGCTGTGACATGTTAGTTTGCTTTATGACATGCTAAATCAGCTGTAATTCGTATGGTATGGTATGTAACCTTTGAACACATGTTGAAAGTTAAACCACTTTAACTTTTAGTGACGTATGGTTTGTGTTCCTTTAATTCGTGGAAGTACCAACTGATTGAAAATTAATCATGAAGGAGAAATTAGCAGCCTGCCGACCACCACTGACATCTTTGAGACCAGATGCAGGAAACAAGCCTCCCGCATCTTGAAGGACCCCACTCACCCCTCACACCCTCTGTTCTCCCTGCTCCCCTCAGGCAGGAGGCCGAGGAGCATTAGGAGCAGCAAAATGACAGTAAAGATTCCTGATTCCTAAAAATTAGTAATTGCGGTTTGTGCCCGGCCAGAGATCTTTGACTCAAAGTCTTTCATATATCAGAAAAGAGCAGTGAAAAAAAAGAAGCCTGGAGCAAAATTCCCCACATTCACAAAGCTTCAGCATTTTGCACCAAGCCTCTTCCAACTGAAAGTACATTTGCTAGTAACTACTGTAGTGACAGTCAAGTATGAACACCATATTCAAAAAGTGTGTTGAAGAACGGGCAACACAAGCCCAGTGTGAACGTCAGCTAGTGAATATTTTGAATAGTTAACAGTTAACTAGGGAAACCAAGTGTAAGCCTTAAAAACACTTAGCAGTAGAGAACAGACCCTATTTTCATAATGCCAGTAACTTAACAGGTTACTTTTAAAGCCCCTGACAAACAGAGCGGTACCCCTAGAGCAGGGGTCGGGAACCTATGGCTCGCAAGCCATATCTGGCTCTTTTGATGGCCACATCTGGCTCGCAGACAAATCTTTACTATTATCTATTACTATTATCTGTTATTTCACAGACTTTGTAACAGCCTGAAACCTGCGAATTGGGATGTGTGAGGAGGAAAAGGAGAGAGGTAGTGGGCACAGGCAGCAAGGTGAAACACGCACTGATGGTCAAAACTTAAAACACGCTGCCCTTCACATAGCAGTCTTTCTCACATCTAAAGAACATTAAGACCAACCTACGATCACATTTAACAGATGAAAGTCTCAACGCCTGCATGAAGCTGAAACTCACCACGTATCAACCAGACAAGACCATCAGCAAAACCCCCATTCAGCACCAGAAGTCGCATTAATGCTAAGAAATACTCATCATTTATTAGCAACAGCATAACAATGTTATTAAAAAAAACAATCCACATATTTATTGTACTTTAAAAGTGTTGAAACTGCTTAAAATCCACACATTCACTTGTATTTTTAGTTTTAAACATATTGTAGTGCAGCAGTCCCCAACCCCTGAGCCGCGGACCAGTACCGGTCTGGGGGAAATTTGGTACCTGGCAGCACAGGAAGAATAAATAACTTACATTAATTCTGCTTTATTTATTTCAGAATCTGAAAGATGTTTTATTTTGAAAACTGCCTGATACTCTGTTACATCCGTCTATGTCACTCTTGATGCAGGCCAATTCGCTCTTCTCTGTCACGTTATAGGTTACTTGCTAAAATAAAACCCAGGAGCTAGCTTAATGAGTAAAAAACAAACACCTTTGGAAAGTTTCTTTGCCAAGGGGAAAAGAGACAGGACACAGAAGAGGAGCCTTCGACTTCCAAAAAAAGAAAGCGACATTTAGTATCAGGAGTCCTACTTAAACTATGGATTTATCCCAACGGGAGATTCCTTCAAACCAGTCAGCATTGTGGTGAGTCCGATTTTCCATGCACTTATTTTGAAGGCATGTTTAAATGTTATAATAATAGCGACCAGGGAGTGTTGGGGCAGAGAGGACGTTGCTCATGTCATAATTCGCGTTTATTGTTGTGTTAAGCAAATACCACAGTTTTCATGCAGGTCATATCATATTATTTTGTTGTATTGTAGTGTCACGTGTATGTTTGGTCTGCTGTCAGAGTTCCACAGGCTGCAGGGGTTACTCTTGGAGCTGGCAGCACGAGGAATTATGGGAATCAACCCCCTTTGCCTGCTTTGGTCAAAATAGTATTTCAAAACAGGTGTTTCTTTTTGCCTACGGGTCCTTTCATCTGGCAGTTATGTTGTTTCACCCTTATTTATCTCTTCCTGTTGTGTTTACTTCTTTTTAGCACCATGAGTGTGGGAAGGGGAGAGGATGATGACACCTGTGCGATATACAATGTTTTGCGTCTCTGAATAAAAGCGCAGAGTACGTCTTATCACGTGTCTCTCCCTTCATAGTAGCATCGCTACAGTGTGCGTCCGCCACATAAAATATGCCGGTCCGTGAGAATTTTGCCAGACCTCAAACCGGTCCGTGGTGCATCAAGGTTGGGGGCCGCTGTTGTAGCGGACTGAGTTTGACTGGGTGGCTGTTGGGTCGCGTTCTAAGTTCCGGGGTTCATTGAATGCATCATGCAGAGATGCTGATTGGCCTTCAATTCTGTCGTTCAGCCTGTCTTTGGGGAGTTTGGACCAATGGGGGTTCAGCTATGGGCCGAATAATATGGGCCAGTGGGGGAATAAAAAGTTGGGAGAAGCACTGTCGGCGGGAGAGATTCAGGAGTTGCTGAACAAGTTGTACGGCGTTGGTTACGGCCTACAGTAACCAGAATAAAGAACCTTAAAAGAGGTTAAATCTCCGTGCCTCAGTGTGGGAAAGGGACACTACATTATTGTATGGCTCTCACGAAATTACGTGTAAAAATATGTGGTGTTTATGGCTCTTACGGCCAAAAAGATTCCCGACCCCTGCCCTAGAGTCAGTGAGCGAGGTGGAAGAAAATTTTTTGAGATTTTCTATGTCTTGGGCCTAACTCGAGGTAACACCGATTATTTGGGACAGGCCCACCTTGAGACCTGCTGTCACCCTGACACACACATCCATCGTGGGTTATCTTGGAATGTCATTTCAAGTGTTTGCTTGGCTTTGAGTAAAATGATTCTCCTTTTTTGTTTAACTTATTTTAATTTTCATTTTGGCACATTCACTAATGCTAAAAATGACTTAAGTACCTGTAAAGAAAAGTGAAAATATTTTCATTGGTCCTAAAACATTGACATGAGACATTATAAACCGTGATATAGCCTGAAACGTTACAAAACTTAAACTAACTCAAAAGTTTGCATAGTCTTTCAAGCTTAAAGTATAGTTGAGTTCTTAGCTTCTCTTTACCTTTTAATATCAATATGGTTAACCCTAGAGCACTATCACCGGCTGATTTTTACCCAAGCAAAACTTTTTCAATGAATTTTAATATGTTGCAAGTCTTTACCTTCACCAGGGAAGTCTCACATGTCCCAGGAATGGGTGGACCAAAGACCAAGTTTCTGGTATCGTTTTGTTATTTTTTTAGGATGTTTTTTCTTGAATTCCTAATTTTTCAGTAATTTTTAAACATGTTTTTAGGAACTTCCTATGTTTTTCTTTTTCATTTTGTCAAACATACCACAGTTGAAAATAAGACAACCACTGCAATTGATCATGTGTTGTCATGCTTTGATCTCTTTTTTATGACAAATACTTTTTGTTGGGTATATTATATCAGGTAAAAATTATCCAGAAAAAGTGATGGTGTCACTTTTTATCGCGAAAGTGTTCCAGGGTTAAAGTAGCGTAATGTTTGCATCATTCAGCCTTTAAAACATAAATGCCTGTTAATGTTTTTTTAGACCACTGCACTGTACTATTTCCAGAGGTATTGTCTGTCTTTTTTGTACCAACCTGTCCTGGTTTCTGCTGCTGCTCCCGAGAAGCTAATTTGAGGTCTACTGGCACCTGTATTCACTCTTTGACCCCTCCTATTATTGCATTATTGTCCTTCAGGATAAAGAAAAGTCCTCAACTATGCACAGCAAAACTGATTCTTAAGGTAGTAATTTGATCCTCAAGAAAAATTCCCTTAATTTTAGTTTTACAAGAAAAAATAATCTTATCTGGAAAGTTCTTCAATAGCAAAACAATCTTAGTTTAAGAAAACACGTTTTATAATTCTTGTCTAAAAATAAGAATTCTTGATAAAGCCATTTTTTCTTACCCCATTGGCGTTTTTTTTTTTTTTTAAGGAAAATGTCTTAAACTAAGGATAGTTTTAACTTTGTTCCAGTGTTATTGTTTTTGTGGCGTGCTATTTCCTGTGCCATTTTCTCCAGGTTTCTATTTGACAAAACAAAAGTCGACTTCAAATGAACTAAATCCATTTACAATAGGTATGAACTTTCACGAGTCATGGTGTTTTAACACACACGGCCTTTGAGCAGAAAGATGTCTGTAGAAGAGAATGAGCCAGCATATGTATAACCACTGGAACAACACGTAATAGTGGACAGACATCTCAGAGAAAAAACACTCTTATAGGACCAGTCTAGATAGATGTTTAATAACTAACCAAAAATAAAATAAAAAATCATGTTTCTTTTCTGGATTATTGTCAAGCTCTTTTCACCTCTCGGTTCTAGTCATGCACAGATATGAGTTCTAAATTTATTAGGTATCTGAACGACCATCTCTTTTATCAGCTTGGCAGACAAAATTATCACTATTAATAAGCATTTAGAAACTTCATTAATCCATATCAGCAGGAGAATGAAAGTGAAGGGCCCCTCTCCACCGTTCTGCATTGATGGCTTCCTGTCCAGTTTGAATTAAATAGCAGATAGGATCCCTAAGAAGCCTATTCTCTGGTCAAACTGGTCCCACAATAAAGCACCTCCGCCAGCCCATTCTTCAGTCAAGGCTTTGACTGACAGCTTCCTTTCAGCGGACTCCAACTGGCGAGGAAGGTCTGTAATTCCACAACACTTTTTGGCGGTGTGGCATGATAATGACCCATACCATCAACTCTATTTATTTATTTTTTCGAAAGAGTTTCAATTTAAGTTGAATTATTTAAAAGAATAATAATAATACAGAGCAATATTTTACCACTTTCACTGCTTTTCTGCCTTCTCATAGAAATTATCCTGATGCATTTAAAAGCAGTAATGTCGAGCAAATCTTAATTATTGCGCTCTCACAGTAGGTAAGTCCTGCATATAGGCGCCCTTACCTCATCACTGCACTATGCGAGCTGACGACTCCTTTTCCTACCTGTCTGTGAATCCCTCGTGCTTTTCCTTTGGCTTTCTCACAGTTAGAGCCAAAACTTTAATTTTTTCCTTAAAACTTCTTTAAAACAGCAGACACCTGGTTTCTAACAAAGATTTTGACCAAATTTATGTATAAAGTCTGTGTCTTTACCTGAATTTTGAACTATTGAACCCTAACAGTATCAATCAATGAAGGATAAATAAATAAAAACATTTCAAATCATGTAGGAGATTTTTTTTTGTATAGTTTGATATCTAATTTAAACACAAAGAACCTCGAAGATAAAAAAAAACTAAAGTTTTTTTTTTGTTTTAATGAACAACTACAACCCCAACAGTGACTTTTAAAGAAAAATGACCTTTTATTTCTCCTGCCCTTAAATTTCTTTTTATATTTGACAAATTTTGAGTTGCTGAAGGATCACTCAGGACATAATTTATGGATGAATTTGCTTTACTGGTAGAAGTTCAGGATGACGGTTATTTTATCCTTTGAGGACTTTTTTCTTAAAGCTTTTATCAGTTTATAACTGAATAAAATGTGAGGTGCTGACAATTCAAACTGAGAGGCAGGTGGTACTGCTTCAATTCTGAAAGAAAAAAACAACAATATTTTTTTTAAACATTAGTTGATTTAAACAAGAGAAAAGATTTTCTCTCTCCAATGGTGTCAAAGTCATGACAGACAGGATTTGATTGATAGGTGATGCTCATCGTCCACGACCTGTTTGACCTACATTCCCCAGTGCTCATGGCCTTTAACCTTTGGCCTCATGCTGCAACACATTCAGTTGACCTGCCAACTTCCGTCCTTCCTTCTATCTCAGAGCTGCAGATTTTTCTGGGGGGGGGCGGCTCAAGGGTCCCCCCCCCCCAGAGTAAGAGGTGCTAAAAGTGGCAAGTGTTCAGGATCTTCTGCCAACTCTAAGGAGAGACAGGAGGAGGACAGATCCAACCAAAAGCAGATGGCAGGGAAGCTCTTTGTTCAGTTTAAACTCATTATTATTCCTGTGCTTCTCTTATGTTACTTTTGTACTTGGTCTGGAGTTTAGTACAGGTGTTATCAAGTAGGTCAGGGAACATTTCTTCATGTCCTGATCTCTTTTTCTAATCCATCCCACTGTTCAGCCTCGTTGGAGGTGTGAGCAGACCACTTGGACCTGTTTCTCAGTCGCCCTTGGCATCCTGAATGCATGCGGGGATGCAGTGAGCGGAGCGCTGGGCTGCACTCTGCACCTGTCTAGACACAACTGTCATGGTGTCTTTGTCCCAGAGGGACAATGTGGTGGTGTAGAGGTGGAGAGAGCACTCTTAAAGGTTAAAAGTCTAAATTGTAGCAGTAAGTTTGTTAGTGTGAATGGAGAAAAGGCTACGGAAGCAAGTGGTCACCCTGCTGACCCACACAGACCATCGCACTGTTGCACATCTGACACTGGGTCAGCCGAGACCCGGAGCACGACTTGACTTTTGTTTTTAGCTCAAAAATACTTCCTTTTTCTTTAAAGCTCCAACATGAGGTTTGTTTTTCTTTAATCGCTACATTTCCACTTGGCTCTGAGTGTTTCCTCAACGTTTATAGAAATTGTAGTTTGTGTTCCTGCACGGGAATCAAAGCCAACTGGGTTGATTAGTTTTTCTGATCTACTTCAATTCAATTTAATTCAGTTTATTTACAAAGTGCCAGAACTTTAACCCCAATTTGATTCACTGTATGACTGTGCAATGACATGAAAAACTTTGAACTCCTAAATCTCCCGTCACAACCAAAGTTCGACACAAAGGCTTGTGAAGGTTTTTGCCTGTTTAGGGGGTCAGATTTGCCCCCAGAGAGAGAAAGTTAGAATAATTCCAATTATTGCGGTTAAAATCTGGTCTATTGACCACAATCTTAAATCTTGGTAAACAGTCGGGCTAGAATCAGATCCAAGAGACAAGCTGATGGTTTACAATATGATAGAATTAATGTTCAGAAAGCTCAAAAGGACAAAAGTGCTCTAAAAGAATCTGTGGTTTAGTGATCATTGAAGCTGTGGTTCCTGAATCCACTACTGTATTTGGGAGTTTTGCCAAAACTGTCTTCTCCGTCAGTCTGGATACAAGTCTACTAAGAAACGTGGTTTTTTTTTCTTCTTTTTTTTATGTGTATTAATTTTCAATAACCGGATTTTATAGCCTGCTATAAATCCCCAATGTATCTCACCAAATTATACTCAACTGGTGATTGAACCAAAGAGGCAGTTTCCTCTGGTTCATTCATTTTTTTTTAGTTTTTTTTTTCATTTGGTACTTGAGAGGCAAATTGAGGGTCTGTTTGGTCTGAACACATTTGGTCCACTTTAAGTGAACCAGAGTTTGTTTCCCCTGAAAATCTGGAACAAATTTTCAGTCTGAATACACCCAAGCAGACCTTCGTCCGGGACCAGGAACCGCTCTCTGACCCGTCTTTGGAGGTGGTCTCGGTTCGTTTCCAATCGGACTGAGCTTCGGTTTGCTCTGAGATTCCTCAGTCTGATAACAATCTGTCCTCGGAGCGGAACAACTGGACCCAAACGGCCACCGTAGCCGACGTAAATATAGTTGGAATGTAGCAACGGATGAGTTGCGGACAACTGTAAAGCAAGGATTTTCGTGTTATCAAACAGAAAACAGGGTCCAACTGTTTACTTGTTAGTGTTTATTTTAACACCCCAGAAAACCCTTCTCACATGCTTTTCTTTGTCACGTTACGCGGCATGCGCTGCTGTGACGTCATCCTAAAAGTTAGGTTGCATTTCAGCACAAGCACAGTAGCTCATTGAAATGTGGTCAGATGTATGCAGGGTCATCAAAACAGGTTTCAACGTGATACACATTGCTTTTCACTGTTTTCTTTAACAGTTTTTTTAGTGTACCTTCTTAGACATCTTCTTGTCTAGAAGTCTAAATGGAGGTAAATAGATTTAGGCTGGTTTTCTACATCTGTGTGAATCTTAAAACCCCACACTCTAGCTATTTTATAGGTTTTAACACTAAATCAGATTTTTTTAAAGCATTCCTAAGCGCTCTGCACGTCCTCATGTTTCTTCTCCTGTGTCTTTGCTGTGTGTTCAGGTCCCACTGGCTCGCTCAGAGACTCACCTCGGCGAGCTTCTGGAGGAGGTTTGCAAAAGCATGAGTGACTACGCCCTCTACTTGGACCCCAACACCCAGCAGAAGCAGTACAGGAGGTTTGCTCCTCGAAGCACCGGGGCTGACGGAGGCTTTCCAGATTTGAAGAATTTCCAGTTTGATGGACCTGAGGCGTCCACCGGCCTGACATTTGCCGTATGTTGTCGCCTGTATAATTAACTACTGAACACAAGTAGTTGTTAATTACATCTGGATGTGCAGTTTCAAATAATTTTCCATCAGCTTATTCTTTTTCTTTTTTTAAATGAATTATACAGAAGTATAACTGAGCAAAACCTGCTGCATTTCAAATGCACACAGTCTTCACGGACGTTTCTTCATTTTTAATCTTAATGTACACAATTGGAACATTTCTTCCTATGCAAGGATGGTGCATAAAATGTATCACAAACGTCTGCAAGGATGACATTTTGCTGCAAAACAAACACATTTTATTGCCATTTTATAGATACATTTGAATGATGCCAGATTAGTAGACCTTTTCAGAGATGACTCAGGGCTGTTTAAGCTGCATCTGCATGAAAATGCAGTAAGGGAGAACAAACAAGTCTACAAAGATAAAAAAACAAATATAATCACTGTACGATAGAATGCTGCTAGGGCAACAAGGGTTTTTGTTACTTTTGTCCCCTGATAAATATGACAAGAACAAGTATAAATGGTGTCATGAGGCTGTGATTGGAAACATCTCGATAACCAGGTAGAGCTCGTCCCCCCCCAGCATATCAGGAGTCTGGACCAGGAGTCTGCAACCTTAAACGCTACAGGAACCATTTGGGTCCATTTCTTACTAAAAGGCACAAAATCACACTGCAATTTAGAAATAAATAACATTATTTCTGATTTTTGCAACCATTAAATCATTCTTTTATATCATATAGTATATATAATATTGGCAATAGTTGAATGAGAACAGTTTTATAATTTTGTTTAACAATTTCAACTTATTTTACTTTTTATTACAGCACATACAAAATAAAATACACTCTGTGTTTCTTCCTACTGTAGCAGATTTGTTTGAATAAAAAGTGTTTTTTATTGAATATAAACATCCCAACATTAGTTCAGAATCCAATTAAAAATAAATCTATATTTCAACAACAAACCCCTCAGACAGTAGATTAAACCTTTTACCATAATTTTGCTTGGTTATCTGACATTAAAAATCGTAACACAAACTTTAACACAAACTGCAAACAAATATTTTTTTATTCAAATGGTTAGCATTTTGATTCAAAGCTAAAGGGCCCCAATCACAAAGGAGCCAGCTGTGGCTCCAGAGCGTCAGGTTTGGAGCATTTGTGTAAAGATGGCCCTTCCTATGCCAACATGACTGTTCCCAAAGCGAGGTCCATGAGGACACAGATGAGTGAATCTGTGTGGAAGATCTTTACTCAACGACCTCCACCTCATACAACACCATTGGGATGAATTGGAGTGAAGACTGCAAGTCTTCTGCGATAACATGTCTCCAAAAGAATGGTCAAATAAACAACAATAAACACACTGCTAAGCATTGTGGGTTGAAGCTGTTGACCGTCAGGTTCAGGATGTGAATCCTTGCCAACAGGCAGATGGTCTCTCAGGCTTTAAGCTACAGCCAACCCAACCCCATGGTAGTCTGTTCATTTGTATATTTCTACTGAATGTGTGTTTTCCTGTTGTGTTTCCTTCCTAGTGTGAAACATTAGTGGAGGAGCTGGAGGACGCCATCATATCCACGTTCAGCAAGAAAGCAGATGGTGTGGAGGAGCAGCTCTGCAGCAGTGTCTGTGGTAAATGTCCACAACAAATTTTGTGGTGGCCGGTGCTTAAAATCCTGATGATGGAGAAAGACGGATCACGCCTGCAGCTTTTGTTCTTTCCTCAGAAGATTAATTTTCCTACGGTTTTGGTTTCAGATCAGGGGGAAAGCGGCAATCGCACCAACAAAGAGTTGTGAAGGTTTGCTCCGTCCACAGACGTCCTCGACCAGCGTCATCGTTCTGACCAACCGTTGATGGGACATTTATTTTCTAAATAATGACCTCTATTTTTAAAGAAATAAAAATGTGACCTTGCAAACCAATATCTTGTGTTTTTATTTCTCTGTTTCTGCATCTGAGGGAACTCGCAGTAAATCCAGCTGTGAAGCCATTGGCTGTTTTGATCTGTGTTGGTTATGAGGTCATGAGATATGCATGACTGCAGAGATGGGTTCTGATCAAAAACACACTGGTTACAACAAAGTTTGCTAATGAATAACTGGAAAATGCAAAGTCATCGTATTTACATTAAAAAATCCCATGTGCTGAAAATGGTAACAAAATATCCTTTAAAGACCCACTAAAATAAAATTCATGGTTTTGCTGTTTTTAACACATTCTTGTGGTATTTTTCTCACGATGAACGAAAACGAAACTTAAAAATGCTATTCTGAGTATTTCTTTGTTCAAATAATTGTGAATCAGGAGCAGATAAAAAATGTGTTTGGAAAAAATCTTATTTGTGATTTAGAAAATACGCTGGGCAGGTCACAAGCTCCCTCCTCTCCATTCTGATGCATCCACTTGCAGACAAATAGATCCAGAGGATAGCTCCAATATTCCTCACCGTTTTTGTTGAAGGTTTGAAAAGAAAACCCAGGAAGAGCATTCTGTATCCGTGTTGAGCCATTTAGCTGATCTTCATACAGGTTCTAAAAATGGTTCTGGAAAGCTGCATACAGATAATTATAGCTCAGAATTGTTGTGATCAGTGTTGTTCCATGTAAATATGTAGCAATGCTGTAATACAGAACAGGATTAATTTCCCATAATAATGTTCTATCTATTTTCATATCCTGCTCTATCCCTTTCTCGGGTCACTGGGCTGCCAGAGCCTAACCTGCCTACTTTTGGGCAAAGGCAGGGATTTTCAAAATAAAGCATCTCTCCGCATTGAAACTCATCATCAGATTCTTGTAAGACTTTTCATAAATTTTTGTTTCAGAAAATTACTTTTTAGATCTCCAAAAGTGCACTGTGGAAAAATCAGATACTTAAACTACTAAACCCTCAATTTTACTTTTGATTCTTTTGAATAAAGGAAGATGGAAGGTGCATTTGCTGCTTGAATATAAAACCACCATTTAAAGTTTCCAATCAGGGGCTGCTTATAATTTTGAGTTGATGTTTTGACAGCTGCCCTCACGCTCTTTAGGTCTGTAGTTCAACGCTCTGCCTCCTTTTGTCTCCCCCTTCATCCTCCATTGCTTCCTCTCAGGGATTGAGTGAGGCTCATGGCATGTCCACAGCTGACAGATCAAGGGTTACCGAGGTGCTTACACGCTGAAGCGCCCAGGACACGATGACAGATCACCGCCTAAAACGCTTTTTAGCTTTGGTGGAGCCGAGAGTGTTTTCTCAGAGGACTCATCTCTGCAATACCCAATAGAGGAATAAAAATAAATCTTTATGGAGTTAAAGTGACCAACAATTGCACCAGCCGCACCAACACAAAGGTCTACTTCCTGTGCTTGATAGTTTTTTTTCTGTATTAATGTTTTAAAAAATATATAAATTATGGGTTTGAAGGCAAACATCTTCATTCTGCTCTCATCTGTCCAAAAATTGTTCCATTACTCCTCAGGTTCACTTTGCAACGCTTACTCTACCACACCCTCCTCATTTCTGATAAAAAATATATGTTGCCCTTTATTTTTACTGCACTGGTCTCTTTATAAGGATACAGTATTGTAAAAGCAAACATCCAAAGAAAACTAAATATTGTTTATAACTTTGGTGCATATAAAGTCCCTCAGCATGCCATGGAGAGCTGCAAGCATCAGCCCAGACTCACTGCAGAACTAGAACTCCTTCAGGAATCTGCATTTATAGAAGGTGACAGATCAGAAATAAAGCAGGGAACTTTGTCCCTCTGAGCTGGATTCTTTCCTCAGAAATCATCACCCTGCACAAAGTTTGCCCACCAATTATTGGCATTAACTTGTTTTTTAATAAGATTAGAAAAATATTTGTCCTTGAGATTAGCATAGTTAAGTGTTCTTTTTTTTTTTTTCCTTTTGTGTGGTGGGGATGGGTTGCAGTATAGCAGGCTTTGATCAGTGTAGCGCAGCGAGGCCTGGGGCAGGCCCGGCCATCCACGGCCTGGGTGTGAAATCGTTCTGATGTCATCCCCCCATTCTTTACCTTCTCCAGCTTTTAGTCGCCAGAATTATATTTCCGCCACAAAGAGTCCGTCCCCTTCATTCCATATTCCAAGTTGACTAGGAAGCATTTAAAGAACTCCGGCCAAATCTCCCAGTGGGGGGAAGGGGGCTGGATGGGCTGCCCTTTTGTCTGACGGGGACATGGAAGACATCAACACTTTGTGATCTGTACCTCTCTTTTCTCCAAGTTCCTGCCCTTTGCCTCTGCCTGTCCCAGAGCCTGCGATTATGACAAGAACTTTGCGTAAAGTTGATATTTTCCTGCTCTCCCTTTGGCTGCGGTCGCTGATGCGTTGCATGGCAACCCCCATAACACAGCTCATAGCCGAAGATCAGTGCAAAGGTGACATTTTTAAAGAACCAACATGACATTTTCTTGTTTAAACATTTGAATGGACTACATTTGAATTTATTTATGAAACAATCCAAATGAATGTGTTTTATCCATGAATCAAAAGAAACGGAACCCTAAACGCTGCAACAACTCCAAGGTCAGAACCACACAAGTCTAACGCCACCCTAAAGGCTGTGTCTTATGCCAGAATTCACTCATCAAAAGAACATTCAAATCATTACAGCTTCTATCAGAGAGAAGGAATTCAGCACTGAACCCAGCTGGACTGATGGAAAGCATCAGTTCTGCATGATTTCAACTAAAGATGTGAAGAAACTTCTCGTTTGAAACTAATCACAATTAGCTTGATGCAAACTGCTTAAAAAAAGGAAGCAAATTCAGTTGTTTGACAGATTCTTTGTCATAACCTTTCATGTCATTGTTTATTATTATTGATATGGAGCCACATTTGTGAGGAACGCACATAAGTAGATTGCAGCTGGAAAAGGAAAAGCGTTGTTTACCAAATCCCGTTCCGTCGCAGACTCTTGTTCGGTGCTTGGTGGATTGGAAGATTGAAGTTTAAAAATATATATGTTGGCAATTTAACAATGTATTTGTTTAGAGCAGCCACTGGCACCTCCTCCTCCTCCTCCTCTTCATGCTGGGGACCAGCCTGATCCCACATTAATGAGGGATGACATTCCACTCTGGATCCAGCAGCAAGTCAGTCACTGTGACCAGAAGAAGAAATGTGATCCATTCCAAAAAAGACACCGATGGTTCACTCCTACTCTGGTTGAATAAAAGCACTTCCTGAGCAGATCTGCACATTATTTTTGTAAATGTATTTGTTTGAAAATATCTTTGTTTTTACGGTGAAAGAAACAAAATGATTTTAAAAACATGAAAAAACTAACGTAGAATTAGGAAAAATAGGGACTTAAAAAATGTTTTTTCTTTTCTAGAAAGTAAAGTCTTATCGTCTTTAGACTCATGATGACTTTTTCTTGCATTTATATTTCAGCTATGAGCAGCGAAACACTTCCCCTCTGGCAGACAGGCAGATTTTGTGGCTTCCTACCAATAGTAAATCTGGAAATACGTTGTCACGGCAACGGAAGTGATTAAAAAATGCCAAGAACACTGCGGTGCGTTCAATGACCCTCGCAACATGATTCTTAGGTCTCTAAAACACAAACAAACAATTTTATGTATTTAAAAACATCAAAAATTTGGGATAGATTTTTAATTCCGTTATTTACCTGTTTGTGTGTGTGTGTTCTCGCTTTACATGTTTTTGGTAAAATCTCCGTCCATAGGTTTTGTGTTTTTTCTGGTTTTGGAGCGCATACATTTAGGGGAATTCAACCTACAAACACACACACAAAATGTTTGACATCAACTTTATTATCATTGTTTTTTAATTATGATTATCATTTTTTTAACCTTTTATATTTATTTTATTTGACATTAAAAATTGTTTGGGCCAACTTGGAACACGATAATTGGCTGAAAGTTTCCCAATAGCGCGCCTAAATAAGAAGCCACGGAGTAAAAGGTGTTTAATTGAACACGAACGTGCTTCTGTCTGTTTGGATTCAACTGCGGAACAACAGAAGTATGAGGAGATCGATGCGGCTCCATGACCATATAGTTCAAGTTTTCGTGCGCCTCCCGATTTAGGGCCGGAGTGGCTCCTTTCCATGGAACGAGGCTTCACACAGATTTACTTTCGATTGTCTTTTCCCGATCACTTAGTCAACATCAAAGTTGCAGAAGCTGCACGCTCTGTTGTGTCGCTGAGGCGGCGTGAAACCGAACGCAAAAACGCGCAAACTGCGTCTGCGCAGAAACCGACCAAACTAATTGCACGGATGCAAAGAGCAGACATACAATGTGTCTAATCAGGTCTGATTTTAATGTACTATGAACGGATTACAGAGCCTCTTAAAGAGATTACGCGCTGATTCTGTTCGTCATTTAAATTGTCACTTTTTTTTCAGAAGGTTGTTTACTTTGGCAGGATTGACGTTATACTTCAGATGTTAACAAATAATAATCTATATTTTTAAATAATAAATAATAGGTAACTTTACTGCTAAAACCCCAAAGAACCGTGTTTTTGCAGAAAATGAGACACTTTTCCACAGAGGTGGAGAATAAAATCTGTTTAATGGATAATTTGGCATGAAAAGCTTTGGAACTAAAACAAAAACTGTTCAAACTTCTGGTAAATAAAATAAAATAATACAAAAAGTTAATTTTAATACAAAACACGTTTTTTGCTGAAGTTAAAAAACATTTAGGCTACTCGTAGACAGAAAAGCATAAACAATGATGAAATGGAAACGATAATATATCCTTTATATTTCCTTCCTTTTTCTACTTTTTCTTTTGTCTAAATTTAACGTGAGGATTCGTGTTTTTTGTCATGAAACGTTTAGCTCCCGTTGAAAACCGTGTTGAGTCTAAATATGACACAGACAGAAAAGTCCTGGAGGTCGCAGATGCTTTGTTATTGAAATTCGCTTCATGAAAAAGCGCCACAGAGCAAAAAGCAGGAAACGACCACAGACTTTGTGACATTTTAAGGCTGAATCCTTTAGACTCACATTGATAAAAAAATAATAATAATAATAATAATAATCTTCATTTGAAAGCACCATCCGGTTCCTGTCTGGTTAAAGTAAAAGCCAGCAAAGACAGAATTTCATTTTCAAGTATAGAATATAGCTGGGAAATAAGAAAATGAAGCTTTGTAAATAAAAAATGGAAAATCTCTTTTGGGTTTGTTTCTTCCAGTCATGAAGATGAAAGGCAAATCTTTCTGTTTTATTGTGAAGGAGCCCAGGTTCCTTTAAGGCTCAGATAAAGGCAGCGCAGAGAAAAAGAATAATATTACTAATAAAAAAAAGTCTTCTTGTTTCGAGAAACTGAACTTCAGTTCATGGGGTAGAACAACATCTACATTTAAAGCACTTCTGTGCACGCTTTATGTCCCTTTCCCCGCACGAAATTCACATCGCTTGCACCATTGCGGTGTTCTCTAACCTTTTGCGGTGTTCTCTCCCCGGGAGACAGGGCGCGGGAAGCCTGAGCAGGGAGGTCACAAACTGTTTTTTGTATGTGAAGTGCTCTGCCGGGCGCCTTCACGTGCGCTCACCTGCGGGTTTGGACTACCTGGGTTTGGGTTCGGGAGCGTGCCAACCGACTCGCCTCTCTCGGTTGTGTCCAATCAGAGGCCACCGAGGCCGTAGAGTCACGTGACACAGGTCATCAAAGAGCGCGTGCTCTCAGAGCCCTCCACTGTCCGTGCTGTCACGCGCACTTCGTCAGCCAGAACGCGTGAGCTCGCTTGATTTGAACACAGGACACCCCCCCAACCCCCCCCCAACAGAGGCCCGCACATAGAAATATGCGGTTGTTGCGGTATTGAAACTTTAAATGGCGCTTTATTGCATGGGGTTTTCGTCGTGGGTTCGAGTTCCTAGTCGCTGTCAGACTTGCCGTCCTTGGTCGTGGAGTGGTTGTAGAGTCCCTGCGCCATCAGGTGGAGCGCCAGGGAGTTCTTCCCGCCGGAGGCCTTCTTGATCTTGGCCCGCTTGTTCTGAAACCAGATCTTGATCTGGGACTCTTTGAGGCCGAGGTCCCGGGCCAGACTCTGCCTCCGCTGCTCCGTGAGGTACCGGTTGCGCTGGAACTCCTCCTTCAGCCGCTGCAGCTGCTCCGAGGTGAAGGCGGTGCGGGGCCGCTTGTCCTCCTTGCACGGAGCGGCGGCTGTCTTTGGTTTGCGGGATCTGGGCCCTGCAGATAGGAGGGGGAGGCAGAGCAAAGCTTCAGCCAAACAAACAAAGACACCCCAACTTCTAATAAGGTTTGAGAAAAAGATCCGAAAACGCAGCTCGGTTCCGGTTAGTGGTTCAGAAAACGAGCGTTTCGGGCCAATAGCGTGCGATCGTCCCATGGGGAGGGGGGGCTCTGACCTCCCATTATGACTGATCGGTGTTTTCCTGAGCGCGTGGAAGAAGAGGCAGAAGACGAAGCGCGCGCCCCTTTAAAACTCAGAGAAAACAGCTTTTGTCTGAGAAAACTCACCTCCATCGGGGTTTTTGTTTGTTTTTCTTGTGTAAAATGCCTTTATGTTTATGGAAATTAGAAAATAAAGAAATAAATATAAATCTTTATTCGCTAAATAATTTGTTGGCATTATGAAAATATTAACTCCAACTCTTGCACCTTTAAAATATTTTTTAATCCCACCTTTTGACATGTTAGGTCAAAGTAAATATGTGTTGAAAGAGGTTTTTATTTATTTATTTCATTTTAGGATGTATGATCAGGCTTTTAAACGGGACGGAGTTTCACAATACTGACTTGTAAACTAAAATTCTTTAAAGTATTTATTTATTGAATTCAAATAATAAATAATAAATCCCTAAAAAGAAAATAGTGTGTGTGATTCTGGAACAATAAAAGGTTGTTTATGTATTTTTATATCTGTGACAGAATTTCTATTTAGGCCCATGAGGGACCGAGCGACGGAGGCCTCCGTCAGACTCGGGGGGGCCATCGTGCGGGTCTTCTCTGGGAACCATAGCGGAGCTTTCCTCCGGGACCCATGGGTCCTCACTTTTCACCCCCACCCTTTGTACAAAATTATGCAAATAGAACAAAGAAGACGAAGGAACAAAGGCGTAAAACTTGGAATTTTTTCCTCACTTTTTTCTCGCTTTTTCGAAGCCTTTTCCTCAATTTTTAGGCCTTTCCCCCATTTTTTTTATTCTGTCGCGAAATTGACTTCAAGTTCTTTTTTTTTTTAGTTTCAAACCCAAATCTGAACGTAACAAAAACACCTCCCTTGTTGTTGTTGAACTGTTGGGTTGACGTTGAACTAATGTGAACTATTTCAAACATTTGGAAGCTTTAAAGTTCATTTTTAGACCATTTATTCGGTTTTTTTTTTAAAACATTTACAGAGAAAAACAGACTTCAGGCTTTTTTCTGACCATCGTGCAGCAACAAAACACACCGAGCCTCTCCATCATCTCACAAAAGAAGTTTTTCTCTTTTTAAAAAAATAGATTTCAATAAACTTAGAGAAGTTGAAGATGAGTTCTGGGAGTTGAACCTACACGTTTTTGTTCTGTTCAAACTGATTAAACCTCATAGTAAAATATTTCGTTCAAAAAGAATTAATTAAAGACTTCTTTAAAGGGGGGGGGGGTGTTTATTATTCCCACTATTTAGTTTTTATTTTCGTTAAAACATTTTGCTTTAGTTTATTTTATTATTATTATCTAACTTAGTTAAAAGAATCTTTTACTAACCTGCTGAGGGTCGGTCCGAATAACGGGTACAATAAACCCAGGCCGGCCACAGCATCGGCTTGGCTGCGTTGGTTTCGGTGCCTTGCTCGTGGGCTCTGACCTTCACCTCTTCGTCCCCGGGTTTTAGGTGTGAGCCTCGGTCCAGGTCCCCGCTCTGTTTCCCTCTCGGCCCTGTGGCCCCTGGGCTCCCCGGTTTGTGGGCGCAGCGCTCCGGGGCCTCCGGGGCCTCCTTTCCGCGCTTCCCCCGCAGGCCGAAGTCCGGCCTCAGGATGTTGTCGATGTAGAAGTTGGTGGGCTGGTGCTGGTGACCCGGCGGCTGCAGCAGGGGCCACACGCCGCGGCTCGACTCCTGGCGGAAGTTCTGTGGGCCCTCGGGGTCCTGGGGATTCTTTTCCTCCATCACTGTGCTCCTCCACCTGCTCCTTCTAACGAATAAACCCAGGAGCTGCTTTGATCACTCCCTGCGAAACCTGGATCCGTCCAGAACCCGCGAAACAAAAGAAACGGCTCTTTCTGCTGCAGCACTTCTGGATGCGAGTCCTTGCGAGGGCACCTGAGGTGATGCTGACATCCTGCAGGTCTCGATCTCTGGACCGGAACCGCGTTTGCTTCGTCCACCTGCTCAGAGCAGCTGCACCAGCAGAAACTTCATCTGCTCAACAACAATCACCGCCTCCGGTTTCAACCCGCACCCAGGACGCCGCGTTCAGCGGGCGGCTTTTACGCCACGCTCGCTGCTCCTTCTCTTGGATTGGCTGGGATGCTCTGCCGTGACGTAAGCGCCCAGACACGGACACGTGCCTCTCACCAATGACGGTGGAGAGTTTGTGTCACGTGAGGCTTCCGGAATTCCCCGAAGACACAGGTTCGTGCAATGGGGTCCAGATGCGTTCAGGTGACCGATAAAAGTTGTTTTTGACAACACCGAGTTCTGGAGTTGACCCTCGGGCCTATAGTCACGTGCTCCAATCGGTTCGTGGCTATCTTCAAGCCCCACTGTGATAAAAATCGTGTTTTTGGTATTTTGAACATGTTCTAGTATTTTTCTGTATTTAAGGACATGTGTAAAGAAATGTAAGCTTAAAATTGCATTTCTGAGTGGGGTGTGTGGGGCTGTAAGCTAGCAGGAGCGAGTGTAAACAAAGGGATGGTTGGAAATTGGAGCAGGGTTAAAAATTACTCCATGCCATATTGGTCCCGCCCACAATCCAGAGGCGGATTTTTCTACCAGTCTGTTGTGGCCAGCACTCTGCTCTTCCCGGTGGTCTGCTGGGGGGGCAGCATATCTGCCAGGGACAGTAATAGACTGAACAAACTGATTAGAAGAGCTGGCTCCATAATCGGATGTAAAATGGACACATTTGAATCTGTGATGGAGAGGAGGACTTTGAATGAGCTCGTATCCATCATGGATAATCCAGAGCATCCTCTCCATCCTTGATGGTCAGTGGAGCACTTGTTCCAACAGGATAAAGCAGCTTCGCTGTCACACCAACCGCTACAGGAAATCATTCCTACCTCACTCCGTTGGACTCTTTAACTTGTCATCCATTTGCAATAGATAAACTCATTAAGGTCTGTCTGTTTTTCTCTCTCCTGAGCTGTCATGCAATACAACTGTTCTTTTTCACTGATGTTTCTTTCTGATTGATTGTTCTGGACCTCTGTCGTCATCTATTGTTTGTATGTTTGTATCTTGAGCCTAACGCCGACGCTGTAACAACCAAATTTCCCAAGCTGGGATCATTAAATCTTTATCTTATCTTATCTTATCTTATCTTATCTTATCTTATCTTATCTT
>CM074494.1:14252163-14275126 GCA_037389245.1 Oryzias sinensis | reverse complement strand
GCCCGGGGGGTGGTTGTTCCCTGCCTGTTACCGTGTGGCGTTGGGGGGGATTCCGGCTGCCGCTGCTGCTGCGGCGGGGGTCTGGGTGTGGGGGTGGCTGGGTGCTCCTCCTCCTTCTTTTCACATTCCACCATCCATTTTAGAAGAACATAAACACTCACCTGAGCACAGGTGTTAGCTCACCTTTGCACTAATAGTTTGCATGACTGAATGAAATATTTCACACTAGTTGGTTTAAAGGCATAGGTATGCGTGTGTGAACACTATCTGTTTTGTGTACATGTTGACATGTGGACATTTTTGCAGCTAGCAGGTATGTTGATAACTTCAGTGTGTGTGTGGATAGGCCCCGCCCTTTTTGTACTACATTTGAACCTTACCGTAATGATAAACAACCAGTAAACCTGTCTGCTCTATGCTGCTTCATGGTCTTACCCCCCCTCTTACTATCACCCCCCCCCCTCTCTAACATCCCTCTCTTCTTCCCTTCTTTCTTTTTCCGTCCGGTCCAACACCCAAAATTTTCAAACATGGTTGAAATTAATAAAGTTTGGCCTCAATTACAAAAGGTAAACCCCAAATAAGTTACTTTGACTTTTGAACAAATGGGATAATGCAAGTTTAGATTTGGGGTAATAATGTTGTCTTTTTATTAAGCTGTGTTCAATGAAAGAAGTAGGAATATTACATATTATATATATTTAATAAAACATTTGTGAAGTTATTCTGTGTGTGTGTGTGTGTGTGTCATTGCTAAATGTTTGTAACAAACATTTTTATTGGAAACAATGAAATGGTTTATACCCAAGAAAACCCTTAAATAGCAAGTACAGTGATCCCTTGCTATATCACGGTTTACTTTTCACGGTTTCGCTACTTCACGGATTTGGATTGTGCATTGTGTTCTGCATTCTGATTGGCTAAAAAGTCACTCAGCGAGTAGCTCAAGAATGGGACCCTTTGATGAGCCGTTCATTACAGTTCTCCAACATAATCGATGGTGGCATGTCGGTGTATAAGGATCTTTAGCAAAGAAGAAAAAAGAGCGACAACAACTGCCTATCACTATGTTCCTCTCCCGAACAAACACACCTGCAGCTGCACCGCGGGCTTCAAAAGGACAAAACGCTGCAGAGGATGCAGCGGCTCAGTATGAAGAGCAGTGAAAAAGAAGACCGGAGTCACTATCTGTCCCACTGTACTTTTTTATTTTTTTCATAATCATTTTAAATTTTCTTCCGTTTAATCCACTCGGGTCGCGGTGGGCGGGGCTAATCTCCGCAATTTAAAGCCTTCTGTTCTTATCGATGATTGAAATTATTATTTGACAGCACACTACAGAAGTTATTTGTTGAAAAAACGTTTCTAAAGTACTTTTATTTGTTAAAAAAACAAATGATTTAGCTTGTTAACTGGTTTGTTCTTTCTTTTCAATGTATAATAGTGTATTTCATTGCATAATAACTGTAAAAAAAATAAAGGTTTCTACTTCACGGGTTTTGCTTATCACGGGTTCTATTTGGAATGTAACCCACGCGATAATCAAGGGATCACTGTATAAACAAATAAAAAAATTTAAGTAAACCAGACTAAAAATAAATATGCTAAAATTACACCAATTTTAAATTAAATCTACTTACATTTTCAATTAAAGAAAATGTTATTTTCCTATGTTGGATTTACGTAATTACGGAGCCCTTGTCCTGACATAACGATATTAAAATATATCTTGTTCCCACAGATTACTATATTGTTCCCACAGATTAATATCTCGTTCATACGAAATACTATTCCACTCCCACAAGATACTATTGCGTTCCCTGGAAATACTGTCCTGTTCCCTCGAAATGATTAATTCGTGCGAACGCAATAATTGTTCATGTCATAAGTCATTCATGCGGATATGCTCTCTGTACGCCGGCAAAAGCCGCTTTCAGCGGTAACTTCCGTGTCTCTGTGACCCACATTTGTTGAAAAAAGGAACATGAAAAACAAAATGATCACTTTATTACTGTCTCAATGAATATAAGAAAAATATCAAAAGATTTATGATACCTAGGTTGCTTTGTCATATGATAGCTCCTGCTAGGCTACTACTAGCTCCGCTGCAGAGCTCTTTGATGTATGCCGGCATTTGGGCAACTGGCTGGTCGGTTGACAGACAGACAGCTGATATTGTAGTTTAGGGTCGAATAGGAATAAATATATTCAGGACTTGTATTTTATTAACTTTAGCAGTCAGTCACTTTACATTCGAAGGCTATTAGGCTACATGCTAACTGACTAGCCGATCATTTATCCTGTTATTAATTTACGTCATAGATTTACAGCAGATACCTTCACATTTCTGTCTGTGTGTGTCTCATTACATTGCATTGAAGACACGGAGGATGCTTAGAGAACAGATTTATTTATTTTAAAAAGCACAAAAGCATCCATCGTATTCACGTTCATTCACATCTGATACGCCCTCCGTCATCTTGCTGCAAAAGCCGCTTCCTGCTGCTACTTCCGTGTCTCTGTGAGCATTCAATAGGGGTAAATATAAAAGCAAGAATGGTCGATCTGTTATTGTCTCGATGAAAATCTAAGAAATATCATATTTAGCTGGCTGCTTCGCCTAATGCACTTTAGCTCGTAGCATAACAACAATAGCAGTACGTCATGTTTCCCAGCATGCTTTGCGGCCAATCATTGGTCAATCACCGTGTCCCTGTAACCAAGGTGTAACAACAAAACCAATGATTGGCCAAGTTCTTTGTTGTATTTGAGGTCAGATTGTGCACGTTCAGAAGCAAACAGAACCCTTTGGCATAGATCAAGTACATGAATGAGGAATTTAAGTGCTGTTTCACTAGGTTCTTGGGTTGCTTTTGACAGCTGCTGGTAAAGCACAGTTGGATCCTTTTCTGCATAATGGGCTCTTAATATTTGTCTGAGAGTCATTAGAGTTAGATTTGCTTTTCCCTCCAAATAGCTTCTTGATTTAAGGGCAGGGCTCACAGCTCTGATCACAGTTTCTATTATTTCCAGCTCTGAATAACCTTTTCTGAGGCCACTTTCGATCTGGTGTTCCAAGGTGCTGAAAGTTAGAGTGTCTCTGGAGGTTGACTCACCCACATGTCCCTTTATCTCAAATTCCTTTATGAACCCAACAGAAGTCGCACAGCATTGGCTGATCGTTGAGGTTTCATTCTGCGTTTCACTTTTTCCTGAATTTCTTTGAAGAAACTGTTGAGGTTGTGATGACAGGGATGTGCTGTCGCTGTTTGCCGGCCGCTGTGTTTGGCCTTGCCGCCAGTGGGTGGAGCTGACTGCTCCGCCCCCGCAGGTGATGACAGGCGCGCAGCTGCCGCGTCGCCTCCCGGCGATCGGCCCCGCAGCACGTCCTCCAGCTGATCTTTCAGCTCCAGAAGCACGGACATGCCGTCGTCCTCTTCCTCCAACAATTCTTCTCGCTCACGGAACTTGATGATGAGTTTAACGAGAGTGCGTCGCGTCTTTCCTCTCGCTCGTTCACCTCCCAAGATCTTGAAAAACTCGCACACCAGGCACAGCTCTTCAACAGTCAGCTGGAAAAGTTTTTCCTCGATTTCCATGAGAAAGTTTTCTCTTTGTTCCAACATCCTTCAATATTCGTTCTTTCACAAATCAAAAATAACAAATCTCGGTGGGACCTCCATATTGTTACGCCCATCAAAAGTTGAGGAGTGATGAAGAAAGAACAATTTATTTGCAGTCGAGAAATTCAACAACAAAAAAACAGAACAAAGTAATGAGAAAAACGCATGAACAATCAAAGCTGCTGGCACTGATCTGCCCGTTAGTTTTTCTAACAGCCCTTCTTCTAGCCTCTTCCAACCGATCTTTCCAACTGCTGCCCGCAATAGGCACGCGACTGGAACACACACACACACACAGGCAGTTACATTTTTGACCAAAATTTAATATTTGCATAAGGATAAAAATCCGAATCAGATTCTTTTATTGTTAATATGTAGTGCACAATGAAATTATTAGAACGTGCTTTCCAAAAACATTCAAATGTGACTGTGGCGATTATGCATTGAGGCTAACGAACTGTTTGTACGACGAGTTTTAGGGCCAGTTTCCAAAACATTTTTTTGGGGATTACGACTTTTATGTTGTAAATTTACGAGAGAGAAAAACATGTCACTTTACGAGATAAAAAGTCATAGATTTATATTTTTTAGGCTTTTAGAGAAGGCCTTGAAGGCCCTGACGGCCTGAGTTTTATTATAGACTAAACTGAGTCTATAATGATGTGACAAATAAAATACATTTAAACAACAAAGCTTTTATTATTAAAACAGGAAACACTTTTATTTTGTTTGCTTATTTTGATCTTGCACATAATTCTTAAGAATTTTTCTGCAAATAGCCTGTTTCTACATAAAAAAAATCTAAGAATACGTACTAAACCATCTTTTTGCCTTAAGAGTATCACGTAAATGTTCACATTTTTGGAAAGTCTTAGTGGAATGAAACAAATGTGGATTTATTGAACCCAAAGGGATGCCAAGGAGATGCTCCACGATGACCATGAAGACCGTCATCAGGGCAAGATGTTTGATGAGGAGAACATTCTGGAGGAGTTGAATGAGCCTCTGTGAGAGGTGAGACACCAGAAACAGAGAAATGATCAGACTCACTGAAAGAAAAAAGAGATTCACCTTTATTTTCATTTACAGACTGCAAATAAAATGTAAACTATTTTAACGTGTTTGAGTTTTCTGGTTACTTTTTTTCAAACATAAATACAGTGATCCCTCGCTATAACACGGTTTACTTTTCACGGCTTCGCTACTTCACGGATTTGCATCGTGCATTGTGTTCTGCACTCTGGTTAAAAAGTCACTCCGCCTCTTTTTTACCTGTGCGTGAATAAAGTTGCAGTGTAGCCCTTGTGCTATCCTAGGCACTTTGACATTGGGAGTTGGGTCATCTAGACCCACTAGACAGTGCGCTGAACCTTTTTTCTTCAATGATTTGTGATCTTCACTGCTGTCCATGGATTACATGAAATCTTTCCACCTTTATCCATCTTTGTCATGGTAGGAAGAACACGTCAATGTAAGAATGGGATCATCTAAGATAGCACAAGGGTTAATCTGTACACGTACGTAAAACAGCTTGCCAAATTTAAATTACATACGTGCAAATTCTCTTGCAATTTGGAGTTTCTCTAAAACCCATAGAAAAAAGAGTGACAACAACTGCCAATCACTATTTTCTTCTGAACAAACACACCTGTACCGCGGGCTTCAAAAGAAGAAAACACTGCAGAGCGGAGTCAGGATGCAGCGGCTCAGTCTGAAGAGCAGTGAAATACACCTGAGTCACTATTTGTCCGACTGTGCTTTGTATTTTTTTCATAATCGTAAAATTTCTCCCGTTTAATCCAATTACTCGGGTCATGGTGGGCGGGGCTAATCTCCGCAATTTGAAGCCTTCTGTTCACATTGATGATTAAAGTGTCACGGCTGTAGGGACGGAAACCCAAGTGCACATAGGAATCAGGCTGAGACTCAGGAATGCGCTTAGGCGCGATTTAATGCTAACAGAAAGTGCCACAAGGTGGGATCACAAAAACTCCTTAAGAGAGGGAAAACTGCAAAAGGCAACAAAAGGGAACAACTAAGCTCAGACAAAATGCCAAAGGACAAAACAGACCTCAATGTCGGCTGAGTAAGAAAACCACTGACTTAACAGGGACGCACCGACACTGAGGACTGCAATCATGCTTATTTAATCATATTATTTCAGCTACTCAAAGTGCAGGCAGCTGTGCACTCCTCCACAGAGAAGACCAGGCAGGAAAGGGAGGGGCCATCCAGGCGGAGTGACAGCCGACCTGCAAAACACAGAGGCAGTCAGGAAACAGAACAGAAAAACACCACACTGTCATAAAGTTATTATGTGACAGTACAGTACAGACGTTATTTGTCGAAAAAAACGTTTTTCTTAAGTACTTTTATTTCTGAAACAAATACTTGAGCCTGTTTGTTCTTTCTTTTCAACGTATAATAGAGTATTTAATTGTATAATAATTGCATAAAAATAGAGGTTTCTACTTCACGGATTTGCCTATCACTGGTTCTCTTTGGAACGTAACCCACGCGAAAAACAAGGGTTTACTGTATATGAGAACATCCTTGTTTTAATGATTCACATATACTTAATTTTATAATCCAGCCGTCTTACTTTGCATGATAACATTAATAGTCATGTCAACTGATTAGTTATTGCTTCATGAGGGCAGAGAACCTCATCAACAGAGCACTAAGCTGCTTTTATAATGATTGAAATGTTCATCCCAAGCCTTTGCCTCAGTAAAAAATGTCTACAACCCTTTCCTGTTTCCCCTCAGGAAATCATCTCAAGGAAAAGAACTTCGAGAAGTCGAGAACTTCAACAACGACAACAAAAAAAAAGAATAAAGTAATGAGAAAAACGCATGAACAATCAAAGCTGCTGGCCCTGATCTGCCCGTTAGTTTTTTTTAACAGCCCTTCTTCTAGCCTCTTCCAACCGAACTTTCCAACTGCCGCCCGCAATAGGCACGCGGCTGGAACACACACACACAGATCTTTTTTTTTATGCCGCTACACATTACCTGTTTTCAAGTCTTGTTCTCTGGTTTTCACTTTCCAAGCTTTCTATTAATTACCACTTCTTCACCTCATATCTACAGGAAAAGTTGCCACGAGTGTCAACCTGGGTCCTACCTCCACACGACGGAATGCTTCATCAAAGATCCAAAGCCTCCAGCCACACCATCAGTCCGAACTGCACTAGGAGTTCGAGCCGCGCCACGAGTCCGTAATGCGCCACGAGTCCGAGCTGAGCCCCGAGTCAAAGCTGTGCCACGAGCCCGAAACGCGCCACGAGTCCGAGCTGTGCCCCGAGTCTGAACCACGCCAAGAGTCCGAGCCGAGCCACGAGTCCGAGCCGAGCCACGAGTCCGAACCGCGCCACGAGTCCAAACCGTGCCACGAGTCCAAGCCGAGCTACGAGTCCGAACCATGCCAAAAGTCTGAATCGAGCCACAAGTCCAAGCCAAGCCACAAGTCCAAGCAGCGCCATGACTCTCAGCCACAATTCCAAGCCGCCCCACGACTCCAAACTCAGCAATGACTCCAAGCTGTGCCACGACTCCAAACTCAGCAACGACTCCATGCCGTGCAACGACTCCAAACTCAGCAACGACTCCAAGTCGCGCCATGACTCCAAACTCAGCAACGACTCCAAACTCAGCAATGACTCCATGCCGTGCAACGACTCCAAACTCAGCAACGACTCCAAACTCAGCAACGACTCCAATCCGCGCAACAACTCCAAGCCGCGCCACGACTCCAAACTCAGAAACGACTCCAAGCCGCGCAATGACTTCAAACTCAGCAACAACTCCAAGTCACGTCAGGACTCCAAGCTGCGCCAGAACTCCAAACTAGGCAACAACTCCAAGCCGCGCCAGGACTCCAAACTCAGCAACAACTCCAAGCCGTGCAACGACTCCAAACTCAGCAACAACTCCAGGCCGCGCCACGACTCCAAGCCGCGCCACGACTCCAACCGCGCAATGACTCCAAGCCATGACTCCAAACCGTAAAATGCAGTGACATGCACACACACACAAACACACACTGTGTTTAGACACACAGATGTACACACTTGCTGTAATGGTATCTGCCTCTTTGGTTCATCGTACCTTCAACTCTTCACCCTCCTGATTGTGAACACCTAATGAAGACAATGTGTAAAAATGACATGTTCTGTTAAGGTAGATTGTATGCATTGACATCATTTGTACATCCTTACTTCAAAAGTGAGGAGGTGTTGACCTTCCACCTGATCCACACTCATCAGGGGGTTCAAATTGGTGGTGGATCTAGGAGTCTGTCTGTCTCTGGAACAGGAGATGTCCTGTAAATCCCCTATGCTTTGTGGGGAAAATGACACAGAGGGGATCTGCTCTCTGCAGCTTATGTCCTTATATTCTTTCCCACAGCAACTTTGGACGACAGTTCTTCATTAAGATAACTTTTGCAACTGAGTGACCATCTGTAATGACCACCACTTTGTTCATTTTTGTAACATGTGGGGAAATGAATTGTTAGATTAGTAGCAAGTCATTACTGGCTTTCCCTTCTCCCTCAAAATGCGAATATGCAGCGGTGGAAGGCCTGCATATGGGTCACTCTGTCTGCCATCAACGTAATGAGCATTTCATGTGTAAAATGCAATGGACTTTTTTTGATAAGAAGTGTATCCAAAATACGGCGAGCCATGCCAATCATCCTCTCCCACACTCCACCCATGTGAGAAGAGTGTGGTGGATTGAATGTCCAGGTGCATCTGTTGTCCTCAAGGTAACTGTTTAGCTCAGAATCCTCTGTGTTGAGTTTAAGCTCCTTACAGGCTCCAATGAAATTTGTGCCTCAATCCGATCTTCATGTTTTTACAGGTCCCCTTGTGGCGCTGAAACGTCTGAGGCCATTGATGAAGCTTGCAGTTGGCATTGTCTCTATTACCTCAATGTGCACGCCTCTTGTGTTTAAGCATGTAAACATGATAGCCCATCGTTTATTCTGAACATATCCTCCTCATGTTTTCCAAACTAGATGGTCCAAAAACATCCAAGCCAACATGAGAGAATGGTGGTTCCATAGACACCCGGTCAGAGGGTAATTCTGACATCTTCTGACCTTCCAGCTTACCTCTTAGTCCAGGGGTGTCAAACTCATTTTGGTTCACATTCAACCCGTCTGATCCCAAGTGGGTGAACCAGTAATGTAAAGGCAAAATAACAGCTTTGTTTTTGTTTTTTACTCAATTGGAATACATGCCTCAACCAACATGGTAGCCTAATCATTTATTATTACACATTCATTCACAGTGGCCAATGGATCTTAAATACAATTCATTTCACATAAAAAAGGTCTATTCAATTTTATACAGACTGAATATTTTACATCTGACACTGAAGCAATCACAATAATAAACTCAAGAGGGGCTACAGAAAAAAACGAAACACCTGCCTAAAATGTAAATGTCAAACCATTAAATAATTACACTAAATTAAACTTGCAAACATATGTGAACATAAGAGTTTGGAGTTAACCTCCCTCTCTCTCCTGAAACTTCACCTGGCCATCAATGTCAGGATTCAAATCTTTTTACTGTCATTGAAGTGTGCAAAACACAATGAAATGTCCAAGAATCTATTCCTGGTTGAATTCAGCTCTGTGAACAAATAAAACTCTCTCCATTTTTCCTGCAAAGCTTAGGACTTCACTTCAACCTTTTCTACTTTTTGACAACATTTTGGTCATTATTGTGTCACACTGATCATTCTATATCTATAGCAACGTAACAGCGGTGAGGCTCACAGGGAACTACCACCGAACTACTTCCTACCCAGACACAGAGCTGTTGTGTTTCGCTTTTGGCAGGTGCAGAGTAGAGGGCTTCATTGGGATCGGGTCCCGCCGGGTCCCGCGGGACCCAACCCAAATCTCGCGGGATTGGGCGGTTTGGATTGTGCTGCGGGCGGGAGCGGGCGGCAAAAAATAAACCCCACGGGATCAGTGCTGGCATGAATATCTCATGAATATATATTAGCGGACTACGTTAGGCTGTGCAGCTGTTGGTTTCTTATGTACTGAAGCTCCTTGAAGGCACCAGGTAGAGACGCCCAATGGCCTCTGTCATGTAACCTGTTGTTGGGGGTGTGCAACGCCCCGCCCCGCCTCTTACTAAGAGCGCGCTTCAGGCCGTCTGTCTGCGCGCGCACACACGCACACTTTTAACCGAACAGGATTTGTGAAAATATATTTAATATTTAAGTTGTACATTACACAAGAGGAATGCATCAAAAGATGAGGCTGGAGGAGGTCATGAATCTCTTTAATAATATCAATAAAAATACGTGTTTTTTTCCTGCGGGACGGGGGACGATACAAAATCAATGCATCTCTATTACTGTGCGGGACTAAATTCTCTGAGTTTTGCGGGTGCGGGCGGGAGTGGATATACATATTGTGGGAGCGGGCGGGAGTGTAACGCATACGTTGCGGGAGCGGGTGGGATTGGTCAAAAATTCAGCGGGCGCGGGCGGGAGCGGTATGAAGAAAATAGTCCCGCGCAGGGCTCTAGTGCAGAGATTTGCTGTTTCACCTGATTTGCTTTTCCTTTGCACCCCCTAGTGGCGGAATTGCGCATTTCGGTTATATCTTTAAAAAATCATGACTCGCCACAGGAATGGACTAGAAATGTGCTTTCTTTTTTACACATCCTTATGATTTTTACTCTTCATGTGTGGGTCGGACTAAAGCACCTGGCGGGCCGGATAAGGGCCTTGGGCCGTATGTTTGACACCCCTGTCTTAGTCTTCTGCAGACTACACATTTATGTATTACACTGGACACAAGTTGTTTCCCTCCAATAATCTATAGTCCAGCTGCTCTAACGGCACCTTCAGTAAAATGTCGTCCTTGGTGTGCTGACTGCTCGTGATATTTTCTGACCGAGAGTGTGGCAATGTGTGTCTTGAGAATGATCAGAGGGTATTTTTCATCAAAGTTCATGTCAGTCAAGGGAATACGGCCACCAACCCCCAATGCCCGTCTTTGTCCAGAAATGGGGACAAATTCTGGAGGAAGCTTTTTTGAAAATTTGTTCCTCTATTGAGACATTGACACACCCCTTTAAAGGCATCATGTTGAGTATTTTTGATGACTGTCACTGTCTGTGCATTTTTGTCTTTGACATTGTCAACCTCTGTTTTTGAGATGTTTCTTGCTTTTTTGATCAGAGTCGAAACTGCATGTACCAAAGATTTCCAAGTAGAAAATCTCTGAAACCAATGAGAACCCAACAAGCCTTTTGTGACTTTTGTGTTGCCTCTGATCGGATTTCTGGATCCTCTTAGGGTGTAACAACTCAAAGGTGACAGGATGACCACTGTGATCTTGTTAGAAACGCTGGTCCTGTAAACCAGTTGGTATTTTTGATAGCTCATGCACTTGTTGGTCGAGTGCCATGGTCAGCTGGGTTTTCTTCAGTGTTGACATAATGCCTCTGGCTTGGAACAGAAGACACCTCTGATGCGTGTTATTCCGTTGGACACATACACATAAAATCTACGTGCCGTGTTGTGAATGTAGCCCAGCACTATCCGACTGTGTAGAATCTGACTGAATCGATGTCAATGTCGATTTTGTCTGTAATAAATTTTGCCAGCTCTGTAGCTAAGACAGCTGCACAGAGTTCCAGGCGTGTGAGCTGGACGTGAAGCCAATTTGGATTTTGCCATAACAAACCCCACGTGACTTTCTCCAGTTATGGAAATGGTCTTCAAATAAGCAACAGCTGCTATGGCTATGAGTGATGCATCTGAAAAAACAAACTCTGTAGGTTGTCTGTGTAGACAGTGAAACTGGAGCATAATGTCTTGGACTGTGTAAGTCTTCTAACTCCACCATTGAGTCTCTCCAGAGTTTCCAGTGTTCCTGTTTTGAGAATGGCAATGATGCATCCCAGTTGTACTGTTCGACCGAAAGCTTTCTCATTAGGTTTCTCCCACTTGTGGTGATTGGCAATACAAAACCTAGAGGATCAAACAAACTGTTCACTGTGGACAAGATGCCTCTTCTAGTGACATTTTTCTCTTCTCTGGAAACAGAGAAGGTGAAGTGGTCCATCTCAATGTTCCAACTGAGCCCTAGACTCCTTTGAAGAGGTAGAGGTTCGGTTCCTAGATCAAGGTCTTTCAGATCTTTGGCTTGGTCTTCTGGAGGAAATGCCTGCATGACATTGCTGTTGTTGGTTGCTATTTTATGCAGTCTAATGTTTGACTTTGCCAGTGCCTTTTGAGATGTCTGCAGAATATTAATGGCCTCTGCTTCACTGGGGAAAGATGCAAGTCCATCGTCCACATAAAGGTTTCGCATGACGAATTCTCTTGCTTCAACAGTGAAAGCAGCAACTTGCAGAGCAGCTCGTCTGAGGCAGTAAATGTTGATTGCTGGCGATAGACTGTTGCCAAACATGTGGTCTCACATCCTGAACTCTTTCACTGGTTTCAGCATATCATTATTTTCATACCAGAAGAACCTCAAAAAATTACGGTGTTTCTCACAGACCTTGAAGCAGTAGAACATCTGCTGTATGTCTGCTGTCACTGCAATGGGTTTTCTGCGGAAACGGATAAGGACTCCAACAAGAGTGTTGTTCAGGTTGGGTCCACTCAGAAGCACATCATTTAGAGATACACCTTCATGTTTTGGACTTGAGTCAAACACCACCCTTATCTGGTCTGGTTTTTGTGGGTGGTAAACACCAAACATTAGCAGATACCAACTTCCCTCACCTTCCTCCAAAGGTGGGGCAGGTTCAGCTCGATTTTCATTAAACATTCTTTGCATGAAATCAATGAACCGTTATCTCATTTGAGGCCTTTTGTCCAAAGAACGTTGAAGAGATGAAATACGATTTATGGCTTGACACAGATTATTTGGAGGATGGTTTCGCTGTGGCCGAAAAGGTAATGGTGCCACCCCATGTGTTGGATTTATCTTTGTATATTTCTTGTTCTAATGTTTTCAAAAAACATTTGTCATCTATTGACAAAGCTGGTTTATCATCATATCTTTTTTTTGGAATAGCTGAATTCCAAGATCAGGCATATTTCTTTGGATGCACTGGTTGTAGTCTGGAAGACTCAGGTTTGGAAGACGACAACCAATTCTCTCTTTGACTTTTATGTTGTTAGGGCATGGTTTCAAAACTGTGACTCTTTCATTTTGTAGGATGTTGGTATTGTAGACACAAACACTGACAGGCTTGTGCACACACTTCCAAGACAAACCTCTCCCACGATAACCCAACCAAGGTCCAGCGATTGAGCATATGGTTGGTTGTTCAGCCCGTTGTGAGTTTCCCTGACCTTGTGCGGACTCAAAATGTCTCTGCCGAGAAATATCAGGATTTTGGCATCTGGATTAATTTCTGGGATTTTACCTTCAACTGGCTTAAGATGCGGGTAGTGACAAATAACCTCTGGTGATGGTATTTCTGCTCTATCATCAGGTATCATATCACACTCTATCAATGTGGGTAGAGAAAGCTGAGCTGCTCCATCCAGAGATTCAACAATGAAATGACTGGCACTTCTCCCTCTTGCTTCAACAATGCCTGAACATGTCTTTACCGTATATGGTTCAAGGTTCTCTTTAATGTCAAAGAGGTCAAAAAATTCTTTTTTGGCTAGAGAGCGATTACTTTGCTCATCTAGGACACATACATCTCAACTGGTTTCTCTATTTGGCCTGCTGGATATGCCTTGACCAAACATATTTTAGAGCATGACCTTGTGCTGACTGATCCACTACAGATTTCGGTGCATTTCGACGTCACATCAGGCACGTTTGAGTTTATTTGCTCCCCGCCATGGTGTTAAACGGCTACAGGATCTTTCATTCTCAGAGGAATGGGTTCTGGATGTAGAGCTGTGTTATGTCTATTGCTGCCGCAAACTGAGCATTGAACAGCTGTATGACAATCTTTAGCCAAGTGGTAGACAGATGAACGGCACTTGAAACAGATTGCTCGTTTTTCAGGAAAGCTTTTCTTTCCTGTAATGTTTTACTCCTGAAGAGGCTACATTTTCTAAGGGGGTGCGGCTTAGAATGTAGAGGACACTGTTTATTGTAGTCTATGGTTTTTTTTTTCAGAAGATGAGTGTGGATTGATCTCAACAGCACTCAAAATTTCTGTCTTTTTGACATAAATGGAGTTTGGATACTTGTACTCCATTCTAGGATCAAAGCTGTTGGAGCCAGTGATAAAGGAGAAACTAGGGTCATTACAAGTCTTAGCTTCCTCATTCACAAACTTAACAAAAAAGACAAATGGAGGATATGATACAGCATTATCTTTCTTGTATTTTGAAGCAGCTGTTATTCATCTGTATGAAGACTGTATGACAGTTTAGCCAGTATTGGATTTACTCCTCGTGCTGTGTCAAGGTGTGAGAGTCCTTGAAGAAAACCGTTGGCTTTTGCAGCTTGAGGTTCCAGCAACAAATCCCCTAACTCTCTTGGGCGATGGTTATCTTTGTTGGCTAACTTAGGAAACTCCTCTATTTTCTGAAGCAGTGCATGCTCAATGATTTCTGGTGCACCAAAGCATTCTTCCAGCCTCTGCCACACCATCTGAAGGGCTGCATCAGAGTTTTGTATATATGCTGCTCTAATTTGTATTGCCTGAGCTGCAGACTGCAGACCTAGCCATTTGGAGAGTAAATCTAGTTCCTCTTGAGGTGACAGACTTAGATCTTGTACTGCATTTCTAAATGAGGATTTTCAAGCCCAGTAATTTTTCTGGTCGGCCATCAAATTTCAGTAACCCAGAACTGACCATTTCTTTTCTCATCAAGTATTTCGCCAGTTCTGAGGTATCTGTTTGACTGCCAGTTACTGGTTTAGGAGGAAATCTTTCAAGCTGGGGATGATGTGGTTTGTAATGGCTGTGTGATTGTTCACCATAACTGAAACTTTGTGACTCTCTTTTAGTTTTCATGACATTGTTTCTTTGTGTTATGTTTGAGGCATCTTTAAATGGAAGGGGTACAAAGTCCTGGTTGTCATACTCACTGTGATGAGGAATGCTTGCTTCTCTGTAGATTTTTGGCTCAGTGATCACAGGTGGGTGTGGTAGTGAGACAGGTGGAAGCCCAGCTGGGTGTGACTGGAGAATCAGCAAGTCAAAGCAGAGTTCAGCATGCTGCCTTACATAATCCTTTGTTCGTTCAGATGGATTAATTGCTGTCATGGGTTTCCACTTTCTTTGGTGGACATCTCCAAAGCTTGAGCCTCAACTATTGCTGCCGCAGCTGCTTTCTGTGTTTTGAGGACATGCAATTCAGCGTCCAGATCTGCTTTCATTTTAAGATGTTCAGCTTGTTGTTTTAGGATATTTGCTTCCTTTTGTGCAAAAGACAGTTGGGCTTGTGCTGCTTCTGCTTTAGCTCTTGTTCTAGCAGCAGCTGTAGATGATGATGTAAGCTGGCTGGAGTGTAAAGAGCTGGATACTTTTGATCTTGTCTCCAATGTCTCTTCCAAATCAGCTGCAGATTTTGCCATAATTGAAGTTTCATTTCCAAATAGGACGTTATGAATTAATGCCTTTTTACAATTCAGCCCTCCGTGAATGTATGATTCATTTTGGCTTATAGACAACAGTTCTTCAGAAAGACGTTAGTAGCCAACATAATCTGACAAAGATAAAAGAAAACTCTAAGAGGAGCGGCCCCGGCAACCCTCCTTAAGAAGAAGCATGGCTTGGCATGGTACAGCGAGACTTCTGCCTTCCGCGGTCCTCTTTCGTCGACACTTCCCCCCGGACTAGCTTTGTCTTCGGACCGGCAGAGCTGTAGCGTAGCGTAGCGGAGCGCGACGCCCCGCGATCCGAAGCTCCAGATCGCCAAAGGTGGAAGTGATCTGAGAAACTCTAAAACATTATATGAATTTGTTTTTCCAGTGGTGTCCAGACACAATAAAGGCTGATGTTATTCCCACATATTTACATCCAAGATGCTAATTTCGGCATTATCGAATTCCTCCATGGCTAATGTTTTTAGCACGTATTAGCCTCATGCTAACCCTTCTTTCGGGTCCTTGGAGCCAAGAAAAAAGCACCGACCGGACGGATTAAACAATTATGAGCGAGCAGGCCCTTAATATTAATCATAACAGTAATAAAAGGACGATACGTGTTGGTTTAAACGGCAAATGTTTAGCATGGCAAAATGTGCTATAGCTGTTGATGGGGGTCCAGCTGTCCTCGAACAGCAAAATCAGCGCCAAGCTGCAGGAGAATATCTTCTAAATGTGCTTTTCTAAAGGTCATGATTATACATCTGAAGGAGGACCGCGGACGGCGGAAATGCTGCTACGTAGACCTGATGAGCTGTGTAGAATCATCAGGAGTGCACAGCCGTCACAAAGCCACAAAAATGCAGCTTCATTTTAAAAATGAAAAAGCATTTCTGGTTTTGACTTTTATTTTTAACTATGCTACACAAATGCTTCCACACATTCACTGTTTTTGAGCTTTGAAATGTCAGCTTTTTTCAAAATGTTATTTAAAAGAAACATTTAGATATTGTCATGAACAGCTGAACCTGCAGCTGTGTGAATATATACAGAAATACTGTTCTGGTTTACTACTGCCACCTGCTGGCATACATGACAGTCAAGTGAAGCTCCATAAGTGAGTGATGAGCAGAAACATGAAGCTGCCTCATAACAGCTGAAAAAATTCCAAATGCCTGAAGCAGAACAATAATCCAATGAGGCAAAAAAGAAAACCTTACATAACATTTTTGATGAAATGTAAAGCTCTTTATTTTTTATTTCAAACTGATATAAATCCAAGGGTGCATATCTGTACAGCACATCTTTCTTATTGCAATGATTTAAGGCCACTTGTTTTATATGAAGTGATATGTATGCCAAGACATTGTAAACAAAACTTTCTAAGTGGCAAATGAAATTAAATAATATTTGCTTCAAGAACTTTGCATTTTATCCCTCACCTGTCTGGTGATACTGCTCATATTTCCTCTGCTGGGCTCAGATAAAGTCCTTCAATGAATTTTCAAGGTTAGTTCTTGTGGGGAGAAAAGTTAGCACAATTTAAATTATTTTAGGAACAAAAAGTATTTGGACATTTTGACTTGAGGCAAGATGCTATAAAAAAAGGCGTTCACTTGATATTACTAGAGTTCACTACTAGAGTAATTATTGGACATAAAAAAGTGTCAATATATACAGTATATTAAGTTCCATAGCACCTGCAGCCCACTTTTTAACATCAGACACCCATTGCTGGACAGTGTCTTATTGTATCAATAGTTCTGTTGTCAGCTGATCAAGGTCTGCTGATGCCTCAGAAATCCTTTTTACAGTCAAAAACATTGCAAAATTGTTGAGTAATGTTTGAATGAAAAAAGTAAAAACATCTTAAAAACATATCTGGTTTTTACCTCGATGTATCTTGTAGCTAGTGTCTGGTCAAGCTTTTCCACCTTCCACTTGTTCCAGCCAATGGCCTGTATGATAAGGATATCTGTGGGTACTTCAAGCATCCCATTGTCATTGTTATTCCTGCTCCCTCCCAACTGCAAAAAAATGTGATTTGCTTCTGTTAGCATGGAGCAGCATGATGGATGAGCAATGCAGGGATACCCACCATCACCGAAATGGATGTATCCTTCAGGTGGGAATGTTTGATTGGCATAAATTGGTCTGTTATGCAGAACCCGTGAATCATGGACTGATCCTGGATACCCAACAAAAATATCTACAAATGTGTCATTAGAATCACATAAAGCCTGCATCTGAATGGAATAAAAAGCTTCCTGTTAAAATAAACTGCATTTTCTTTTGGGGCCTTAATTCTTATGTGGCAGCCATCAATGCTCCCCTTTTGGAAGGCAGCAGACCCAGAGAGCTGCTCTAAACCAGTGGCGACTAATGGCAGTTCATTCACAGTGGGGAGCCGGATGACCCTGTACATCAGCTGGAGGATGCGGTCTGCCGTCCTGTGGACAATGTCCCTCACAGTGGACCGTGACTTGTCGAAGGCTCTGGCTACCACACGGTAAGATGTGCCACACGCCAACCAGAGGAGGAACACCAGGACCTCAGTGTCCTGTACACCCCCACTTAAAAATTAAGTCTCATTTTTGGAATGTTTCTATTTATTCTGATGTCTCACAATTTAATTTATAAAGTATTAATACTGGAAAATCTCATGTTTTTTGGCTAGAATTTTGGATTTTCAATTGTTTTTTAAATATGAAACACTTTGTGTTGATAATCAATACGTGTATCAATCAAGATGTATATCAATCAATCAATATGGTTTTACTATGAAGAGAAAACAAGAGTTTCTCTGAACCCACAAGAGTGTTCAACCTTTCTGGAACAGAAGAGGTTGAAGCATTTTTCAACTGGAGCTCAATCTTTGGTTTGACATGAAGACATTTCCAGGAACAGCAGCTGCCTCCTCATATCTGAAACTTAAGGGAAAAAAGTGTCAGGTTGGTACAATCCTAAATAGCAACTGAGTTACAAAAGAAAACATTTACATGAAATACATTTAATATTGCTATAATCATCAATGCCTAAACAATTCTTTATCAACATATAATAATCGTTCAAACTTTAGAATCATCTTTTTTCAAAGACTATTTACTTTGATGTTTCATGTCAAAGAATTTTCAAGGACACTGCAGGGAGTTGAACCCCGTCTAGCTGAAGCCAGAGTTCCATCTACCAGTGCCTTTTGCTTTTTTGACTGAACATGGAAGCAAAGAAAAACCTGGAGTCCAACCAGCATATATACCCTCTCCATTTCTATGGGCTTGGGACCATCACAGAAAGTACACAGCTGTGACTCTCTGAGGCTGGATTATATATATATGTTTTTCTTTTAACTTTTTTTAATTTTATTTTTTTCATTACAAACTAACACATAAGTTATTGTACATTATATACATTTTCATAAATACATGGAAATAAAATATAATACAGTTTTAATTAATGACTGGAAGTAAACATGAACATTTTTGTTAAAAGCTTCAATTTAACAACAGAAAATAAATGTTCTTAAAATATTTTTCAATGTTTTCCTAGATATTACCAGTGTCTTGTGTCATTACATTTAGGAATCTTGATTTTCACTTTTTTGTGTATGTGGGGGGAAACTAGAGCACCCAGAGAAAACCCCACGCATGCATGGAAAGAACACGCCAATTTAACCATGCAGCCCATTTTTTCAAGTAAAAAAAAAAAACATAAAAGTTGAACTCAATCACTGCACACACTCCCACTAGCTTCTAAACCCTGACCAATTATGATTTAATTCAAGGAGGGGGGATTTTTTTATTTAAGATACATAATACTTTTTTAAATTTCATTATACTTATTTTTTTATTCTAAGTATAAGGGGACAAGATTTGGGGGGCTTTTTTGGACAGAGGGAGAAACCAGAGCGCCTGGAGAAAACCCTGTTTACATTAAAGGGGGGTGGGGGGCAACACAATTGCCTAACCCCCGAGGAAAATAAAACTGTACAGTCTTTAAAATATTTTTTTTTATAAACAAACAAAAAGGACAAATAGTAAAACAAAACTGAAGTAGTTAAAGAAAACCTAGCTAAGGGGAGTCGTGGAAAGTTACCTTTAAAACAATAAATAAAAAATAGACTAGAAGATACACATTTACAAGATACACATTTAGAATACAAAAAGAGGAAATAACCTCTCTAGTTTTTACCCACACGATAATAATTCAATGTTTAACTCTTTAACACCTTAGATGGAGTTATGTCCAAGAACGGCCAAACTGTAGGAAAAAGCACCAGTGTTAAAGAGTTAAAGCCTAAATGTGTGTGGGTGTGTGTGTGTGTGTGTGTGGGGGGGGGGGGGGCTTGGCATGTGTGAGGTAAATGGCGTTTACTCATAAAGTGCTTTTCCACCTTCTTTGAAGGCCCAAAGCACTTTACGGTCACACACATTCACACACACACATTCACACACTGGTGCCGACCTTCCACCAGAGGGAAGGTGGGGTTCAGTGTCCTGCCCAAGGACACAAGGGCGTGCAAGGCAGGAATTGAACCTGCAATCATACGATCAGGGGTCGACCGCCCTACCGCTGCACCGCGGTCGTCTCAGGGTTGTGGTGGGGTGTGGGTGGGGGGTAGAAGGCTCTCTCTTCAGAGCTGTGGTGGGGGGTCCACTTAGTCTTTTTTTCTAGATCTTCTAAACAGGTTCAGGAACCTCCGACCAACATTTTTCTTTGTCGTCTTCTCTTTCAGCTCATCCACCTGCTGCTGTAGTTGATGAACTTGGAGCTGGAAATCCTCTTGAGTTTTTCTGATGATGGTCTTTTTCTTCTTGACAACTTTCTTTAGGTGAGCGATTTGTTGTGAAAGGGTGGACTTTTCTTCTTCCAGCTGTTGTCTCTCTTCTTCCAGCTGCTGCTGGCCTTCCAGTTCTTTCTGGACCAAAGCAGCTCTTAATTTGGTGGACTCCTCTACCTCCAGGTCAAAGCTGTGTTTGGCTTGATTTGTTTTGACCCTCTCTTGTTTAAGCTCTTCTTCCACTTGGTGTAATTTCAAGCCGAGGTCCAAATTCTTCTTGTCAGAGGCCTTTTTTACCGTCTCAAGCTGTTTGTCTTTTTGCTCCAGCTTTTCCCTCAAGATGACCTTAGAATTGCTTATGGCTGCATCTTTTTCTTTGATGGTTTCTTTTAATTTTCCCATGGCCTTCTTGTTAATGGAGAGCAATTCTGAAATGTTCTTTTCACTTTGGTAACAGGCTGCCTTATGCTCCTCACATTTTCTTTCTAATTCAGCTATTTTTTCCAGCATGGAGTCTTTTTCCCTCTTCCATGCTTCTCTGTCTTCATCCATCTGATCTTGTTCTGTCTCCAACATCATAGCATAGTGATATTTAAGTTCCCCTTTCTCCTTTTCCAAACGTGTGGTAAGCTCCAAACGTTCCTGCTGTTGCTTCCTTTCTAGGCCCTCAATCTGATTTTGGAGCTGGATGATCTTTTTCTTGGAGACCCTTTCAGAATTGCTTATGATCACATCTTTTTCTCTGATGGTTTCTCTTAACTGTTCCATGCCCTTCTCATTATTGGAGCGCAATTCCAGAAAGTTCTTTTCAGTTGTGGCCTTATCCTCCTCATGAGCTTTTCTTAGTTCAGCCATTTCTTGCTTGATGGAGGTGTTTTCTTCTCTATCTTTAGCCAGCTGAGTCAGTGCTTCTGTTAATGTCAGCTCATGGTAATTTAGAAGACACTCTTTCTCCATTTCCCATTTGCTGGTGAGGTCCAAATGTTCCTGCTCATGCTGCACTTTTAGGTCTTGCATCTGACGGAGTAGTTGGACCCTCTTTTTCTTGGAGACTCTTTTAGACCCAGTCACCTGGGTCTCCTTGTCCTCCTGAGCTTTCTTTAGCTGAGCCATTTCTTGGAAGACAGAGGACTTTTCTTCCTGCCATTGCTGTCTTTCTTGGCTCATCTGTTCTTCCAACTCATCGGCTTTCCCAGCAGCTTCCCGCAGCATATAATCTTTCTTCCGTTGCTCCATTTTTAGGTCGTCGATCTGACCTAGTAGTTTTACGATCCTTGTCCTGGAGACCTTTTCAAATTTGCTCATGATGGTCTCTTTTTCTGTGATGGTTTCTCTCAACTGTTCCATGCCCTTCTCTTTATTGGAGAGCGCCTCCAGAAAGTTCTTTTCAGTTGCGGCCTTATCCTCCTCATGAGCTTTTCTTAGTTCAGCCATTTCTTGCTTGAGGGAGGTGTTTTCTTCTCTTTCTTTAGCCAGATGGTTTTTGGCTTCTGTTAATGCCAGCTGATGGTCATTTAGAAGACGCTCTTTTGCTAAAAGTTCCGTCTTGTGGCTCATCTGTTCTTCAAAGTGATCAGCTTTGAGAGCAGCAGCCGCCAGCTTCTGATCTTTCTGCTGGAGAAGCTCCTTCAGACGCTCTACTTCACCTTTCAGAGCAGTGTTCTCTACTTGAAGTGCTTCTGCGTTCTCCACTGAGGTCGACTCAGAGGTTGAAGTCGGCTCATCCAAAGCAGTTGCACTTTGTTTTCCCTTTCCCAAGGGTTTGATTTCCTCAGGCTGAGCTGATTTAGGGACAGACACCGGCTTCACAGGAAAGAATGCAGCTGGGCGAAAGGAGAGGGGTGGAGCAAAACTTAAGGGTTTTAACCCTAAGGTTTGGTTTTGTGGGCAGGTCTTAGGCTTGAGGTTCCCCCAATCCTGCTGTCTTTTTGGTTCAGGGCTTTCTGGCGTCTCAGGAAATTCTTCATCTTCATTTTTAGAAAGGGCATAATAATCATAGTGATGAGTTCCTGGAGTCTCAGGAAATTCCTCCTCCTCATCATCATCATCCGAAGGGGGAGGGTAATCATTGTCTTCGTCAGTGTCATCCCAGTCCATGAAAGTGTTTAGATTTTTAGGACGGGTAGAATCAAACCCAAAATCAAAAGTGGACTCGTTCTCCACAACAGAATCCAAATAGCTGAGTTGGAAATTCTTTGTGGTTTTTCGGACAGGACGGCGTCTTGATGGTTCCATGGTACGATTTATTGAGGTTTCTAATCACAGTTTGACAAGAAAAGTTCTTTGTAACTGATGGCACTTCTTCAACTTACTACTTGGTTCTTTGCAATAGACGAACCTTGTGAGGATGAGAATCTGAAGATTTTGGTTCTATAAAGGAACTTTTAGCAATACATCATGACAGCTAATGTTACATCATATGACATCATTTGACATCAAATGTTTTCATTTGAAGTCATATGACGTCATATGTTCTAATGTGAAGTATGAGTTATGTAATCGGTGGTGTGATGCGTAGTGATGCAATCAGCTTTGATATGGGGGGGGGGGGGGTATTACTTAAAATTTTTACCTAAAATCTATTTTTGGGTTAAAGAAGCGCACAAAACACACCTTTGGAAAACACACACAATCAAACAAACTCACGCTTACTTCTGCGCCAACAGTGCAAATGGAGAATTAAGGAAATAATGAGGAGAACTAGAAAAGGGGACCAAGGAGACCTAAAGAAGGATGATGATAAAAGTGGACAGGAGAATGGAGATGAAGATGGAATGGAGCAGATAAACTGTGAAGAGGTAAGTTTGTGATGAACTCCTGCCGCTCTGCAGAAACTATGTCCTGGAAAATGGCACAGGTTTTTTGTTCCAGTCATTTTTGGATTCATAGTAAAAGTGTTGCCAGTGGTCTTTTAATAATGATTATGCTGATTTTTGACAAAAACAAAATAAAAATGGGTGTTTTTTTTACTAGAAGTTGGTTTTTGTAGAGTTCATCAGAAATTCAC
>CM074494.1:14227954-14251663 GCA_037389245.1 Oryzias sinensis | reverse complement strand
GATTGATAAAACATGTGGAGCAGTTTTGTGCAGATGTTAAAGGAGCGCAGCCTCCGGAAAAAGTACAGCCTGGACTGGGTCTTCTTGTAAAGCTGGTCCGTGTTGGTAGTCCAGTCCAGCTTGTGGTCCACCACAACCCCAGGTACTTGTAAGCCTGTACCATCTCCACACTTTCTCCCTCTATGTGCACGGGCTGAGGTGTTCGGGCTTTCCTTCTGAAATCCAGAACCATCTCCTTGGTCTTCTGGATGTTCAGATATTCTCCCCGCACCAGGCCACAAAGTCCTCCACCAGCCGCCTGTACTCCCTCTCTCTTCTCCTTTGATGTATGCCACAATAGCTGTATCGTCCGAGAACTTCTGCATGTGGCAGGCTGTGGTGCCCCTACACTGCAGCTGAGGGTACTGAAGACAGACCCCCCCATGCGGACATATTGATGCATCCTTATGTTTATTTGCCAAACTACCTTCTTTTTTCAGCTTTGTATTCCCCAAATCAGGGCTTTCAAACTCATTTTGGTTCAGGGGCCACATTCAACCCATCTGATCTCATGTGGGCCGGTGTAGGTACCACAACCATTTTCGGCCTGCAATAACCGTTCGGGGTCCTTTCGACTGAGGATGACGTCACGTTATGTGATAGAATGTCCGTTGGTACAATGATGTTTCAGATAGTGATTGGTCTGGACAAATTACAATACTACCATGGAAGAAGATATTATGTGGTCCGTTGTAAACAAACAGAGCTCCAACACAGAGCGAGATCATCTTCTAAACGTGCTTTTATCATTGTTATGATTATTAAGTGCATTTGTAGCCAAACGGACTGCGTTCCGGACCCTTCTCTGGACCGAACACTATAACAAACCATCTTCCCTGCCTGCGAACACGAAGCTACGAGACTCCAGATGCTCTGATCAGAGACACGGTTCGCTTGTGTGGAGCAGTAGGTTCATTAAAAAAGCCACAGATCTGATTAACAAAGTGGGTTGTGGCAAAATCTCTTCATTAACATTACAAAGAATAATGTCAGACACAACTTATGAGAGAAAATAACTTTATATTACAAGAGGAAATGTGAAATGAAAATATGTAGAGCCCGAGCAGATCTGGACGCTATGTAGTTTGTCCAAGTGGGGCTACCGAAGTGTGACGTCATCCTCCGAAAAGACGAACAGTTATTGCATTACGGGAATAGTCTTGGTACTGCACCGGACCAGTAACATAATAGCAAATAAATCGCTTTGTTTTTTTGGTTTTTACTCAGTTGAAAAAATGCCTCAACCAACATGATGAATAATCACTTATTATTCATTCATTCATTCACAGAGGCCAATGAATTTCAAAGAAAATGCATTTCACTTTTAAACAAAATCGTTGGTTTGTTCAATTTTATGCAGGCTGAATATTTTACATCAGACACTGAAGCAATCCCGATAGTAAACTCAAGAGGCTACGGAGAAAATGAAAGACCTAAAATGTAAATGTGTAAATCAATGAAAAATGAACTAAATCAAACTTAGAGAGCAATTGTGAACATAAGAAAGAATTTGGGATTAACCTCCCTTTCTTGATTTGTTGTGTGTATTTTGAAAAGGTGTGCTTGCGTGTGCTTCTTTACCCTAAAAGTAGATTTTTGGTTACAAAAAAAAACTAACTAACCCCCACCCCAACCACCCCCACCCCCCCCACGGAAGAAAAAAAACACCCCATTTCCAGAACTGATTGCATCACTAAGCATCCACCACCAATGACATCATTGATACATCAGTTTTAAACCTTTGATGTCGTCTGATGTCATATGACTTCAAATGAAAACATTTCATGTCAAATGATGTCATATGATGTAACATAATCTGTCATGATGTAGTGTTAAAAGTTTATTAATAGGAGCAAAAACTTTAGATTGTGATCCATTGTTGCACGCAGGTTTGGTCTATCGCAAAGAACAGAGTTTAAGTTTAAGGAGTGCCTTCGTTTACAAAGAACCTTTGCTGTCAAACTGTTATTAGAAACCTCAATAAATCATACCATGGAAACATCAAGACGCCGTCCTGTCCGAAAAACCCAAAAGAATTTTCAACTCAGCAATTTGGAATTTGTTGAGGAGAATGAGTACACTTTTGAATTTGGGTTTGATTCTACCAGTCCTAAAAAACGAGACACTTTCATGGACTGGGATGACATTGACGAAGACAATGATTACTCTCCCCCTTCTGATGATGAGGAGGAATTTCCTGAGACTCCAGAAACTCCTCACTATGATTATTCTCCCCTTACTAAAAATGAGGATGAAGAATTTCCCGAATGGCTAGAAAGTCCAGAACCAAAAAGACAGCAGGATTGGGAAAACCTCAAGCCTAAAACCTGCCCGCAAAACCAAACTTTAGGGTTAAAACCCTTAAGTTTTGCTCCACCCGTCTCCTTTCGCCCAGCTGCATTCTTTCCTGTGAAGCCGGTGTCTGTCCCTGAATCAACTCAACCTAAAGAAATCAAACCTTTGGGAAAGGAAAAACAAACTACAACTGCTTTGGATGAGTCGACTTCAACCTCTGAGTCGACCTCAGTGGAGAACGCAGATGAACTTCAAGTAGAGAACACTACTCTGAAAAGTGAAGTAGAGCGTCTGAAGGAGCTTCTCCAGCAGAAAGATCAGAAGCTGGCGGACGCTGCGCTGATCACTTTGAAGAACAGATGAGCCACAAGACAGAACTTTTAACAAAAGCTGAAACCTCTTTGAGCCACCTGACAGAAGCACAAAATCAGCTGGCTAAAGAAAGAGAAGAAAACACCTCCTGCCAAGAAATGGCTGAACTACGAAAAGCTTGTGAGGAGGATGAGGCCGCAACGGAAAAGAACTTTTTGGAATCGCTCTCCAATAATGAGAAGGCCACGGAACAGTTAAGAGAAACCATCACAGAGAAAGAGACCATCATGAGCAAATTTGAAAAGGTCTCCAGGACAAGGATTGTAAAACTACTAGGTCAGATTGACGACCTAAAAATGGAGCAACGGAAGAAAGATTACATGCTGGTGGAAGCTGCTGGGAAAGCTGGAACACCTTGAAGAACAGATGAGCCAAGAAAGACAGCAATGGCAGGAAGAAAAGTCTCTGTCTTACAAGAAATCGCTCAGCAAAGACAGCTCTGAAGGACAAGGAGACTGAGGTGACCAACCCAAAAAGTTCCAAGAAAAAGAAACGTCCAACTACTCCACAGATGCACGACTAAAGTGCAGCATGAGCAGGAACAGTTGGACTCACCAGCAAATTGGAAATGGAGAAACAGCGTTTCTAAAGGACCACATCAGCTGGCATTAAATAAAAGTACAAATCAGCTGGCTGAAGAAAGAGAACGCTGGCTGGCTGTAATGCCTCCTCAAGCAAGAAATGGTTGAATTAAGAATAGCTCATGAGGGAGGAAAAGGCCGCAATAAAAATCGAATGCGACTCAAGCTGTGAGATCTCTGCCAAAATATCACATTGATGACCAAAAACGGAGGTACGAGGAGAAATTTAAGATCATTATGGACAATTTTGAAAAGGAGAGAATGCATCTTAAAGAAAGCCATGATATGAGGTTGAATTCACAAATGGAGATGACGAACGAAGAAATACAAAGATGTGAGGACGAAAAAGACTCCCTGCTGAAAGAAATGGATAAATTATGGAAAGAAATTGTGAGAAGCATGGGCAGCATGTTACCAGCTCAAAAGAAAATTTCGAATTGCTTTCCACTGGCGTAGATGGAAAATTAAAAAGAACCATCAGAGAAAAAGATGAATACAGCACATTTCCAAGAAAAAGCTGAGAAAAGTGACCAACTAAGTTTGGAGGATTTTATAGTAGAGGCCGTCAGGAATAACAAATCCGACTTCACAGGGAAATACAGCTGCTGGGAAAAGAAAAGATTGAACAAGAGAGGATCAAAACAAATCAAGCTAAACTCAGCTTGCAATCTGGAGTGTAAAGGAGTTCAACAACAGAGCTGCTTGGTCCAGAAAAGAACTGGAAGGCCAGCAGCAGCTGAAAGAAGAAAGACAACAGCTGGAAGAAGAAAAGTCCAATTTTTACAACAAATCGCTCACCTAAAGAAAGTTGTCAAGAAGAAAAAGACCATCATCAGAAAAACTCAGGAGGATTTCCAGGTCCAAATTCATCAACTACAGCAGCAGGTGGATGAGCTGAAAGAGAAGACTCCAAAGAAAAGTGTTGGTCGCAGGTTCCTGAACCTGTTTAGAAGGTCTAGAAAAAAAGACTAAGTGGACCCCCGACCACAGTCCTGCACCCCCCAACACAACAACCCTGGGGCGGCCGTGGTGCAGGGGGAAGGCGGTCGAACCCTGATCGTAAAATTGCAGGTTCAATTCCCATCCTGCATGCCCTTGTGTCGAAGTGTCCTTGAGCAAGACACTGAACTCCACCTTGCCTCTGGTGGAAGGTTGGCGCCAGTGTTCGGCAGTGGAGCTGCCACCAGTGTGTGAATGTGTGTGTGGTTGTGTGTGTGAATGGATCAGTGACTGTAAAGCGCTTTGGGCCTTCGAAAAGGTACAAAGCGCTTTATACGTATACGCCATTGACCTCACACACACCAAGCCCTCACACACACCAAGCCCCCCACCACATGCCAAGCCACCCCCAAACACCCACACACATTTAGGCTTTAACTCTTTAACAGATTAGATGGAGTTATGACCGTCCAAGAACGGCCAAACTGTAGGAAAAGCTCCAGTGTTAAAGAGTTAAAAATTTAATTTTTATTGTGTGGGTAAAAATTACCTTGGCTTTTTCTCTTTTTCTATTCTAAATGTGTATCTTCTCATGTTCTCATAGGTTAGGCAATTGTGTTTTCCCCCCCTGCCCCCCTTTAATCTAAACAGGGTTTTCTCCAGGTGCTCTGGTTTCTCCCTCTGTCCAAAAAAAACCCCAAACTCTAGTCCCCTAATGCTTAGGATAAAGAAATACACAAAATGAAATAAAATAAATAGCAAATAAAAACGTCTTTTAACTACAGGGTTTTCTCCAGGTGCTCTGGTTTCTCCCTCTTTCCAAAAAAAACCCCTAAACTCTAGTCCCCTAATGCTTAGGATAAAGAAATACATAAAATGAAATAAAATAAAATAAATAGCAAATAAAAACGTCTTTTAACTACAGGGTTTTCTCCAGGTGCTCTGGTTTTCCCTCTGTCCAAAAAAACCCCCAAACTCTAGTCCCTTAATGCTTAGGATAAAGAAATACACTAAATGAAATAAAAAAAATAGCAAATAAAAGCGTATTTTAACTATATAGGGTTTTCTCCAGGTGCTCTGGTTTCTCCCTCTCTCCACCCCCCCCCAAAAAATCTAGTCCCTTAAAGCTTAGAATAAAGAAATACATAAAATGAAAGCAAAAAATAGCAAAAGTATTATGTATCTTAAAAGTAAAATTACAAAGTAATAAAACAAACAAAAAAATTCCCCCTCCTTGAATTGCCACCTTATCGCGGTGGAGGGGTTTGCGTGCCCCAGAAAATCCCTATTTGATAGCCCCTGCCTGGGCTTTTGATGCCAGGGGATGGGCCAGACTAAGAGCAATTCACACAAAGAAAAAACAATGAAGTGAGACATTATCAAGGTTGAAGTTTACTCTGTCTAAAGAGTTCCCAAGGCCTTACTCTAAAACAGGGGTGGGCAATTCTGGTCCTCAAGGGCCGCTGTCCTGCAGGTTTTAGAAATGTTTCAACACACCTGATTTTAATTAATAATCATCATCCCCACATCAACTAGGTCTGCACATCTCTGTTGATGACAGTCGTGTTTGTCATGGTTGTGTTAAAGCAAGGAAACACCAAAAACCTGCAGGGACACTGGCCCCCGAGGACTGGAATTGCCCACCCCAGCTCTAAAACAAAGCCCCAATGAGCCTCAGTCACAGCTGTCCTTACAGGTGGAAACATTCTGTCTGCAGGTAAAAATGGGCAAATCTGTCAAATCAGTCCCGGCCCGAAACTGCAAACAGAACCCAAAGTAAAAATACTTCCAAAGCAAACGGTCAGGAATGAGATTTGTCACCTGTGTTCAATAGTTTGCTTCACTTTGAGATTTTCTAAAAATGGAGTCAGAGTTAAACAGTTTCATCACTAAATGTGCAGCGAAAAGAAGTAAAGCTCTCTGCTGTGCGTTTCCTAAACACATATGTGCGGTGGCCCAGAAGGGTCACAACACTACCTAAAATAACATACTACAATTAACTCACAACACGAAACAATTAACTCACAACAAAACAATAACTCACCACATAATAACTCAAAACACAACACAATAACTCACCTTTGAGACTCTGCCCTTCAAACAATTAACTCTGACGAATCCATAACTCACAACACAGCACAATAATTCACAACACAACAAATCATCTTTTACTTGTTCTTTTTTCTCAGTGTTTGTCTGGTCTTCCACCCCATCCTCAGCGTTTTGTTTTTGTGTGCCTCAGTAACATCATTTAATCCATAAGCTATGACAGGGTGGCAGAATAAGTTTGACACAAAGCCAAATTTTTCACTGTGAGTCAAGAGCCACACACCACACTGACCTGCCAAAAGCAGCACACACACACACACACACACAATAGTGAAAAAGCCCGTGTGTGTCCATGACACACTCCTCTCCCTACAACAGAACAGCAGGTTGTACTTGTGTTTATTTCGAAAAAGTGTCCACCCTCAATACACACATCAATGCAGCTAAACCAGAGTTAACACAGAGACTACCCTAGAGGTCAGATACCCCCTCCACACACACACTCTCTCTCTCTCTTCATCTCACTCTTTTCTCTGCCTCTCTCTGACACACAACTACTCAGTGACAGTCAGTAAGGTTGATGCTGGTGAGAATGTGACTCCTCTGAAGTCAGATTTATGAAGTGATAAAACTGAATATTTCATCGTTTATCCAACAGCATTTAACTGGTAACTCTTTATAACTAATCAACATTCCCTCTTTCAATGACACTTACAAGAAATACACACAAGCTTGTCTGGACAGAGCATCCTTCTGGTGTCTGAGGTCATTCATATTCACAGTAAACATTAAATACATTACATTTCTGATTTGTGTGCAACTTAAATTAATTTTGACCCTCATTAGAATATCTTGCTTTTATGTTTTTTATTCAAAATTATATGACTGACATTTGCATCAAAAGCAAATCATTTCTTAAATATTAATAGATTGCAATGAATCGAAGGTTTATACTAAGAGTAATATTCAACAAGTGCTGATTTATAATTGCTGGCTGCGTCATTCACGTCCTCTCCTTCCTGCTCATTACAAGGAACCCATGCTTCAACACAAAGCATGCATCCTCCCAGCTCTGCTACAGCTACCTGGCTCATGGTTTTACACTGAAAATCCCCCCTTCCCATGAGTCTTAGGGGCTGAAGGCGGGGCTAAGCCCCAGGCCAGTTGAAGCCTCTCTGATCAGCTCCTTTACCTGAGTGTCAGTCAGAACGGACCGATGTCTGTTCTCCAAATTATAACAGGGCCTTCTTTCATAGAGATTTCTGCTCATTTATCTCCGGTTCTCAGCTGCTCATCAGTGACAAGCGGGGATTTCAGGCATGATCAGTCTCTGCATTAAAAGGATCCATGAGAAAAAGTGATCTGCGGTCGTTTCCGTCCAGTTGCGCAAGCAGCGTCACGTTCTGCGCTTCATTCATTCTGATTGCAGCTTTCTGATGTGAGCTCCACAAAGAAGGAAAGTGGGATGATTGCCGTTTTGAATGTCACTTTGAAAAAGCTTCAACTTGTTAATAAAGGGGAGACAAGTTTGTGTCAGATCAGGAGTTTTTTCATTTTCTCGGGATACTGCCATGACCAATATTACTGCTTCCAAAAGCTCATAATAAACTTGTCGTGACTTGCCATTCTCTGTTCAGTAAAAAGTAAGAATCTTTCCGTTCTTCCAGAAACATCCTGTGTTTATATGTATGCTCTGAATTTCACCATTTTGACCATGAGGGTAACAGTCTGCACAGCATCAATCTTTATCTATGTGTTCCGTGATGGGCGTAACCTCATAAATGATTGTGAGTCCACGTGTATTTATGCAGAATCAAACACACACACACACTACCGTTACTTTTATTATTAATTATTTATTTTTAATACCCTCCTGATGGTTTTAATTATTGGTTTAAGAGGAAAAAAAAGAATATGAAATAGAGGCTGGGAGTATGGAAAATATGTGAAGACGCCAAGAGCCATGCAGCTCTCATTGTTCAAGAGCACATCTTGGCTCGAGAAACTTAGCGATGTTCATACCCCCTGAGCTATGATCTTCAGGAAGCACTCTATGGAGAATATGATGAGGAAAGATGTACTCTAGGCTTTTCCTGCAGGACAAATTTGAATTAAAGTTGCTTTTTCAGAAAAATGTATAAATGATTTTATGATTATTAGCAAGTGTCATCACCAGATACTAGATTTTCTTTTGCCTTATTGACAGAATAGAATAGAATAGAATACAATACAATAGAATACAATAGAATACAATATAATAATCCCTGAGGAAATTTAAAAATGGCTATCTGCTCCTCTCATAGAACACATACAAATATTAAAAACAATAAACATACTAAAAATAGCAATAGACTAAACAGATTAATAGATTAAAAAATAGATTAATAATTTAAAATTAGTGGGTAAATAAATGAAATAAAAATTACCATAAATAAAAACAAGAATTTGCTTCTAAGGTGCCCTGCAGAGAGACACCTTGTGCCTGGTCGCTTTGAGGAACTAAGATTTCTTTCAGTCTTTCTGTGGAGCAAGCGCTGGACAGCAGTCTGTTGCTGAATGTACTCCTCCTGTTGGTGAGGTTTCATGTAGGGGATGTGAGGATTCCTCATGATGGCCCGTAACCTGTCAGGATTTTCTGTTCTGCCACCTCCTCCTAGATCCCTTCAGTCCCCTACAGAGTTTGCCCTCTTGATGATCTTGTTGAGCCTGCAGATGTTCTTCTTGCTGGTATTGCACCTTTTACAACTTTATAGAGAGCACCACCGATTGATAAAACATGTGGAGCAGTTTTGTGCAGATGTTAAAGGAGCGCAGCCTCCGGAAAAAGTACAGCCTGGACTGGGTCTTCTTGTAAAGCTGGTCCGTGTTGGTAGTCCAGTCCAGATTGTGGTCACAGCCCCTGGTACTTATGGCCTGCCATCTCCACACTTTTCTCCCTCTATGTGCCGCGTGCTAAGGTGTTAGAACTTTCCTTCTGAAATCCAGAACCATCTCCTTCGAAAGTCTTCTGGATGTTCGAATATTCAAAATCAAATCAAATCAGCAACTTTATTTATATAGCACTTTTTCTGACAACAGATGTCCTCAAGTGCTGTGCATAAATACAATAAAATTTAAAACAAGATGACAAAGACAAACGATGCGACAACTTGCCAAAAAACACACACCCACACATCAATAAATAAATAAATAAATAAAAAGTGATAGAATGATAGATACTTAGAGACCTGGCTTTGCCTGAAGATTTGAAACGATAGTTTGAGGACATATCCACAGAGCCCCCAACCCAAGTTCACGGAGTACACTACAGAACCCCCAGATCCGATCAAAAAGTCAGACCCAGGAGATCCTGCAGCGAGGTCAGTCACCGATATGGAGAGGATCCTCGAAAAAACATGAATTGTAATAAAATGTAAAAGGGAATAAAATTAAAAATATATATAAAACATGGACAAAAAACAAAAATAGTGCATAAACATAATAGGCATATGAAATAGTAAAGAACGTCTTAAAAATTAATAGAATAAATAAATAAATGTATTTACATACACATATAAAACTAGATTAAAAAGAAAAAATAAATTAATTAAAATATTTAAAAATAATAATAATAATAAATTAAAAATAATAATAAATAAATAAATAAATAAATAAATAAATAAATAAATAAATAAATAAAATAAATAAAATAAATAAATAAATAAATAAAATAAAAATAAAAATCCTAAATTCAACTAAGCTAAATTAAAAGGTGGGTCTTAAAGCCTTCCTTTAAAAACATGAACAGTCTCTGCAGCCCTGAAACGCTCTGGGAGGCTGTTCACAAGCGAAAGATCCATAAAAACTGAATGAGGAGGCCTCGCCATGCGATTCATTCTAACTTTTGGGATACTTAAAAGGGGCGCAGCATCAGAGGACCTCAGGGTCCTTGAGGGCACTCATACTTACAAAATCATGTCAGATAAATACTGTGAAGGCCAGAGACCATAACTATTCTAAACCAATCAAAGAACTTTACAATCAATTCTGAATTGCACAGGGAGCCAATGCAGCGATTTTAAAAATCGGTGTAATGTGTTCCGCCTGGTCCTCGTCAGAAGCCGCGTGCTGCTGAATTTGCAGCAGTTGAATTTGCAATTCTTGTTCTGGGAAGACCAGAAACAGGGCATTACAATAATCCAATCTGCTGTTAATAAAAAGCATGCATTAGCACCTCTTAATACTGGCAAGAGAGAAATGGGCAGACTCTGGATATATTTTTAGATGATAAAATCACTGTTTTTGTGATGTTTTTTAATTTGTAGGATAAAATTCAACTCAGAGTCAAAAAATGACACCCAGGTTTCTCACGCACTGAGAAGTTTTGTCATTTTTTAGTTGAGATGAATCAATCTCTCTCTTGTCTTCAAAACCGGTCACTAAAACCTCTGTTTTGTCCTGGTTTTAGCTGGCAGGAAGTTCTCTGCCATCCATGACTCAATGTCTAAAATGCATTTTTAAGAGTGTGTTGACCCGACTCTTCATCATCCATGAGAACACAGCGATGTAGGGGATTGAGTGTCATCAGCATAGCTGTGGGCTCAAGCATACATGCCTCTGATAGCGTCCCCCAGTATGGCAGCATATATAGATTAAAAAAGTAGTGGACCTAAGGCAGACAGAGGACCCCACAGTTGATGTCGGGAGCCAGCCCGGGTAGCAAGTATCCATACTAACATAAAAACTTGATCTGTAAAATGAGGAATAAAACCCGCTTTAAGTACAGTACCAGGATGCCCAAACCTCTCAGTCTGTTGGAGTACAAAATACTATGATCTACGGTAACCGAGAAAGCAGCACTAGAGATCCAGTAAAATACCAGAACCCCAAGAGTTTCACGAGCAATCAGGTTACATCTAATATCATTTTACTATTTTAACAAGGGCCGTCTCTGTGCTGTGGTTCGTCCTAAAACCAGATTGATATTTTTCAAATATGTTATTTCTAATTAAAAACTCATTAAATTGGATTAAAACAGTTTTTTCAATCATTTACTTAAAAATGGTAAGTTGGATGCTGGACGATAATTGTTATAGTTGTTTGAATCTAAATTACTCTTCTTCAGAAGAGGCCTCCCCTGCACTACTTGCGTTTTAAAGGCAGCAGGGAAGACACCTGTCTGAAGAGAGTAATTTACTATATTTAAAGCTCAAACTCAAAGAAGTCATAAAATGTTTTCAACGATGTGAGGATTGGGTCTAAAAAGGCAGGTGGTTGGCTTTAACTGGGAGAAAACCTGACCAGTCCTAGCATCAACCAGGACAAAAACTTTTCCAGTGTTTCCTCTGATAAATACCAATGCTATAGATTCATTAAAAGCAACACTTTTGGATTAAAGAGAGTAGATCTAATAGCATTGATTTTTACTCCTGGTGGTCTGCAAAACTCTCACATACAGCATCTGGGGCTGCTATGGAGGACCTTGAGAGTCTCTTTTAGTTAAACTGTCTATTGTTTTAAAAAGAGAACTCTAGGATCATCTTTGTTTTGTAAAATTAAGTTTGAAATTGGAGGTTCTGGCTTTTTTATTGCATGACTGTACCTGCGTTTGCTGTTGCTAAAAATTTCGCGATGTACAGTTAACTTCGTTTTTCTCCACTTCCTCTTCGCTCTCCTGCATTCGCGTTTCAAGGCTCTGATTGGTTCGTTCTTCCATGGTGCTGTAACTTTAGTTTTCAACGTTTTAGTTTAAAGTGGAGCTACAGCATCAGTGGCTGACTGTAGTTGTTGTTAAAATGTTAAATAAAACCACATGATGCAAATAAAATCTGAGCGGGAGTCTGATTTAAAATATTAATAAAACTTGCAGCCACATCAGGAGTTATATGGTTTCCTCCCAGTTCTACGCTGGAGCGCAATAAGATAAAACTGTGATAAAAAATATACAATAGTGATCTGTACAGCCATGTCAACCCAACAGAGGACACACTGCAGGATAGCCCATAGGTTATCACCAAGTCTAGAGTGCGCCCCTGCTGTAGGTAGGCTGTGTGACATGCTATGTGAAAAATATAATGCAAAAGTTGAAAACTCCTTTGCATGAGCATCACTATCTTTATCAACATAGCAGAGTTAAAATCACCCAGTTATTAAAACTCTACTATATTTGGGTGTATTACAGATAAAAATTCAGAATTCTTGAATAAAACAGGAGAGGGGGAGGCTTTGGTGGTCTATAAACAATAACACATAAAATAGATGGAGAAGCTGTTAAAAGAAAATCACGAGGAGGAGAGAGGATCGAGGAGATGCTGTGTGTCGCGAGACTCCATGAACGATGTAGCAACTCAGCTTGGCCGATGCGTAAGTAACCAGAACAAACATTTCATCATTATATCATTTTACACGCCATATCAATTAAGCTGGTAAGCTAACATCTGTAAGTTGAATAAGCCTTTTGATGACAGCCTGGAGGACCTGGAGAATTATATGAGCGGCTGCTACAATACCCGTGGTTATGGGGAAGACCAACACTTTTCCTCCTTCCTCCAGCGTCCGACCAAAGTTCTCCCCGAACTGCCTCCTCTCCAGGCAGTGGAATCAGCGGCCAGCTTACTGGAATTCCATTGATAAAAAAGCTCTCCAGCCTTGTGACGCTTGAATCTGCTGGAGATCCTCCACAGAGAGTTCCAAGGCCTCTGAGAGTCTCTGGAGTTTAGCCAGCAGCAGGTGCGAGGCCTTTCGCAGGAGAATCCAGGCCCTCAGAGAAACTGTCAAGACCTTGAGCAGTGACACAGCTCGCCTTTCTGAGGAAAACCGCTCGATCAAAGAAGCCCTCCTGTGGATCTTCAGTCGAGGCATGAGGACAATCTGGTGATCGCGGGGGTTCCAGAGGGGAGCAGGGAAGACCGGAGGCAATTGAAAGCATTTCATGGAAGCCCACCTGAAAGATCCCCAAGGAGGAGGTGCAGAAGATCGCACGTTCAGAAGGGTGCACCGGCTCGGAGGAAAGAGTCCGACAACCAAGCGTCCGCGACCGATTTAGCAACAAGTTTGACAACTACAAACAAAAGGAGATGGTGAAGGGCGGCGGCAGAGACTGAGGGACACATTTCAGTGTCAATGACCAGTTTCGGTTGAGATCTCTTGGCGCCAGATCCTTTTTCCTCTGAAAAAAGCACCTTATAGCAGGTCTAGAGCCGTGGTTTCATGGATAAACTCTTTGTAGATGGAAGGCTCTTCGAGACCCGGAGAATCACCCTGGCTTTGCTGAAGATCTGACATCCGAAAAAACAATGACTAGCGTGTTGAATGAATGAAACCGGCTCATCAATCATCTGCCTCCATCTCGTTGAAACGGTTTAAGTTTCACCCTCTCATGTTTCTGTTGTTTTCTTCATTATGTTTGTTTCTTTCTGTTCTTCTTCCCTCTTTCTTCTTTTTAGTTTCCCTCCTCTCCCCCCCCCTCCTCAAATGTAAATTATCCAAGGCTTAACCGTCCCCCGGTAAGTTGGTTTTTATTTATGCCCACCAGAGCAGACCTGTGCCTCAGACAAGCGCGCGCCCTGCGAACTAGCCCTGCACCTTGAACCAGCACACTCGCGGACATCCGCAAACACCTCACATAAGCCCACATAGGACACATGCAACATGCAGCTCACACAGTCAGGAAAGCACCTGCCTTTTACAAGCTACGCACAGTGTTTCTTCGCCGATCAGCAGACACGCACATGGACCGACACATGCTCTATTTAGCCTTACATCCTCTTGGTCCAGAGCAGTTATGAACAGTCTTAACATTGTTAGCTGGAGATATTAAGTGGACAGCTCTGGACAAAGAGATTGAAAGTGTTATCTCCTGGATGATCTTCATGAATGTAAGCTCTACTGCAGGAGACACATTTATGTACACAATCTCCAGGACCTCCTGTGCAGCTCAAAAATTTCCAGTCATATATTCTTCTAGTTATAACTCCAAGCAAAGAGGTTGCTGTTTTGATTAATAAAACGATTACATTTACTCATAAGGATACAGTTACTGACCCAGAAGGTAGATTTGTAATTATTAATATATCCATTCAGAATAAGGACTATTGCATAGCCAGCATCTATGGTCCGAATGTTGATGACTCTTCCTTCTTTCACAGATTCTTCACCTCACTCTCAGTTCACTCTGATTCCACTGTCATTATAGGAGAGCGTCAATCTGGTTCTGGACCTGAACTTGACAGACTCAGCACAGCAGCAACCCAAGCGCACATGGAGAGTCTGCAAGTATTCCTAAACAGTACATAGTGATCTGGGTCTCTGCGGCAGCGTGCAGCTCATGTCATCAAGCACTAGGGGGTTCACCTTTTTTTCTCAGTTCACAGCTCACACTCCCGTTTAGACTATTTATTAATCAGTAACTCTCTTTTAAAATTAAAAGTTCAACATTCATCCGATTATTATCAGTGATCATGCACCAGTTTCTGTTATATTTCAAGGGAAGTACCCACACCACCGGGTTCAACCTGGAGGTTTAATCAAATCTCTGTTAAAGACCGAATTTATTAGATTCTTTAAAAAATTAGAAACCTTCCTAGAATTCAACAATACTCAGACGTCTCTGTGCATTCTGTAGGGAAACAGCAAAGGCAGTCATGAGAGGAAAATCATTTTCTTATTCAGCACAACGCAAAGAAAGCAGATTTATTAGAGATTAAATAGAATCAAAGCCCTGGAGACTGCTTATGCTGCTTCTGCACAGGAACACATTCTGGGGAGATCTGAAAAATTTAAAGCTGCAGTTAAATGACATCATTAATAAGCAAACACAATTTCGATACAAAAGACTCTGACTTGAAAGATTTGAAAACTCTAATAAATCTGGCAAATTTCTGGCTAATCAGCTTAAAATTAATAGAAAAAAATCATCAATCACTTCTATTACGGACCAAACAGGAAATATCACTCATGACGGTCCAAAATTAATAACCACATTTAAAAACTTTTATAAAAACTTGTACACACCACAGATCAATCCGTCAGAGCAAAGTAATGAACTCATTTCTTAATAATGTAAACCTGCAGGATGAATGAAGATCCAAACAACAAACTTAGACTCTCCGTTCTCGTTGTCTGAACTTCATGAAGCTCTGTTACTTATGCCTAATGGTAAAGCACCAGGGCCTGGCGGCTTTTTCCTGCTGGAGTTTTATAAGGAATTCTGGGAACAGCTGGCACCAACATTTTGTATAGAAAGCGGTCACATTTATCAATGAAAGCCAATCAATGCCACCCTAATATGGAACTCCAACCAACATAATTCTTCTTCTAAAACCAGACAAAGACCCCTGAGTCCTTCAAGCTATCGCCCCATTTCTTTAATTAATGCAGATCTTAAAAATTATCTGCAAAGCACTAACGCAGAGAATGAAAAAATCACTCCTCACGCAGTGACTTTGACCAAACTGGATTCATCAAAGGCAGACACTCGGATGACAATCTCCGAAGACTTGTTAATATTATAAACTTTGCCACCATTAACAACCAGGAAATGACCATACTATCACTGGATGCTGAAAAAGCTTTTTGACAGAGTAAAGCTGAAGTTCATATTGCTGCCCTCCATAAGTTTGGTTTTGGAGAAGCATTCATCCATCAGATCAAAATATTATATCACAACCCCAATGCATCAGTTAGAACTAATAAACAGACTTCCAGCAAGGTTTTTTTCTTGGAAGAGGAACCAGACAGGGTTGCCCTCTCTCCTTCTCTTTTTGCTATATTTATTGAGCCTCTAGCTGCAGCAATAAGACAGAATGAGAGCATTAAAGGAATTAAAACCAAACACAGCCATCATAAAAATTAGTCTCTATGCAGATGACATATTACTGTTTTAAGTAATTTACATTCTGTAAATGGCCGGCAACAATCATTAATGAATTCTCCTCTATATCAGACTATTCCGTGGTGGAATAAGTCTGTTTAATACCACTGAACAGTAATGCGGAGCAAAGACTCACGATACCAGTTCGTCAGGAAATATCAAATATCTGGTATCCAATTTTCCCCCAAACTATCAGAACTGGTGCAGCTAAACTACACCCCATTACTGAAAAACATACAGGACGATCTAACACGCTGGACCAACCTGCCTCTGTCCCTTATGGGCAAGGTAGCCACAGTAAAAATGAAAATCTTACCCAAGTTAATTATCTCTTTTCAATGATCCCCACACAACCGCCACAGTGGTTCAAAACATTAGATCTTCCATATCAAACTTTCTATGGAGACAATAAACCTGCAAAATTAGTCTAAAAACTTTAAAATCTGCAAAAAAAGATGTGGAGGATTAGAATTACCTAATTTCCTAAAATACTTTCTTGCAAATAGATTACAATACATCTTAAAATGGTTAAAATAATCCAGAAACCAACTCATGGTTAGACTTGGAGACGAAGCGTTATGTGGAAAGATCAACCTGTCAGATCTTCCATTTATTAGCCAAACAGTTAAAAAACAGGATTGTTTCAAAGTATTAATATAAACGCCGCGCTAACAGCCTGGTGGGGAATTTCTCCAAATATCAGCATCAATTCAACCATGCAAAATGACACCCTCTGGAACAACCCAGACATCCTCATAAACAAAAAAATGATCACTTCAGCTTGGCAAGCAGGGCATAAAACATCTAGAGCATATAATTATTGATAGAAGATTCATAACTCCCCAGGAACTTCCAAGACAAACATGGAATAAAAATAACTAGCGGAATATCAGCAACTTAAATCCAAAGTATTATAAAAATTTAAATACAGAGACAACGATTTAAAAAGCTACCAGATGTAGTTACCACTCTGATCAATTTCTCAATGAATAAAACTCTCTCCAAAATATACAAACTTTATGTAATTTTAGATAATAATATTTCACTTCCGACAACAAAATGGGATGCGGTTGAGCATCAGCACAGATAAAGCTTTTGGTCAGAACTTTTGTCCTAAACACCTTTAAATGACAAAAAAAGTCCGTCTGCAGCTAATCCATTTTCAAAAACTCTTCACAGAATATACTACCACACTGGACAGAGGATGTTCAAGATGGGTCTCAACAACTCAGACATTTGTCAGCACTGTGACAGTAATCTACCCGACAATTACATGCATACACTGTGGTTCTGCTGCGCCTGTCCAGGCTCTCTGGCAGCAGGCATCAATGCTGATCTATCAGTCTGGCTTAAGGTTTCAATCACAGCTTCACGTCACTTTGTGTGCTTGGTGACATGAGTGCCGCGCCGATGTAGAAGGAGGATTAGGCTCCTATCATTTTCATAACTCTTTGCATTGCTAAAAAACTATTTAATAAATTGGAAAAGCAAAAATATAAATATAAAGTCAACTGAAATCTGCTGCTTGATCCAAGATCAGCTTACTGGAAAAAATGTCGGCCAAGGTTCAAGCGCTTTGAAAGAATTAGGTCTCTGGTCTCCATAGCTGACTCCATGACTTAGGGGATGGGGGGGCCTGGTCGTCGCTGCTCCTTGCCCTTCTGCCGTGGGCTGGGGTGGGGGCCGGGGCCTCCGGTGCCTGGCGGTGGTGGGGCTCCGTTAGTCGAGGTGGTCAGCTGCTTGAGGTGGGGCCGGGCTGGGGCGCCTCTCACGTGGTCCTCTGGGGCTCGGTGTGGGGGTGCGTGGTGGGGAGTGGGGTAGTGTTCTGGCTTGGCTTGGGGGTGGTCCCTTGCCTGTGCTGGGGGTTGGCGCGCGCTTCTTCGGGGGGGCCATGGCGCTGGATGGAAAACTTCCCATCTACACCTGGGGCTGGGATCAGCCCTTCCCTGGCTCTGGGGGCGAGGACAGGACCCAACCCTCTTGGGGCCCCAGGCGCTCTGGGTGTCATCCGCCCGGCTCACCCGGGGTCTGGGGGGTGGGGTGGGGGGGTCTTGTCGGCCCTGTCTGTGGGGGGGCATTCTGGGGAGGGAGCACACTATTAGTGCAGGGCAGGGGGTTGTGGTCGGGTCTCCTTTGGGGCCATCAGCAGTTTCCCCGGCCCGGTTAGCTACTCTCCAGTCCATCGAGGCCTGACCAGAGCTCTTCTAGGGCCTTGGCGTTTGGGAGTGGGGGCCTGGGCTTGCTCCGGGGGCAGCGCTCTGGCTCCTCTCCCTCTGTGTGGGAGTGGTGATTGCTGGGCCTCGGGTGTAAAGGCGCCTCCTGGGAGTCAGGGCCCCTGGGCTGGGTGAGCCTGGCCTGCTGGGGGGCAGGGGGCAGCTGTTTGACCACCGAGGACAGTCACCAGCTGGCCCCAACACCTTCCTCATATAACCTCATAATAGGGTGAGGGTGGGGGGCTTAGCCTACGATGAGCAGGGGGTTTACTAGGCAGTGGCCCCCTCCTATGGCTTTCTTGCGTATGGAGTGAGCCCCCCCCCTCTTCATTTATTGCACCTTAGACATGTGTAGAAGACCCCTTGGTACTAGGGGTCTTGGACATCACTGCCAGCAAGCAGCAGATGTCCTCCTAACTTTCCCTACCATCAATTCTTTCCTTAGACATTTAGGGCCCCTTAGTGGGGAAGGTGAGGGACATCACTGTGATCAGGAGATGTCCCTTGGTGCCCTACCGCCAATTTCTTTCGCACCCCCTCAGTACACCCTCCTCCCCCTCAATATATACATCCCAACATAAACACACACACATGCACACACACACCCTCTTAAACACACATACATGCACACACTTTTTGCAAGGAAGGTGGGACCTAGGACCATCTGGTCCCTGCCTCTTCCTGGTGGAAGTGGGCCCCTTTGCTTGTGACCGTGTCCCAGTGCCCGGCTTCCTGGGCCGGCGGTGCTCTCTCTCTTGTGATTGGGGGTTCATTACATCTGGGCAGGGGGTGTTGGTGTCCCCTGCAGGGGTGGGTTCTGGTCCTTGCTCTGGCGCTAGGCCCGCCAAATTTCAACTGTGGCAGGAGCCTGAGTAAGACCATATTACAACACCCCTTGTGGGCCCTCTTTTTCCCCGAGTTTCTCACCCTCTGGGCGAGGCGGCGGGCCCCTATGCTCCTCCCTGGACCAACCGTGGGCAGGCGGGATGGCTGCCTGGAGTGGTGGGTCTCCTTGGGGGTCCTGGCTCGTACCTGGGGTTGATGAGAGGGATGCCCAGAGACACTCCCCTGGTGGTGGTGGGGTGCTAAGTCTGGGGCCTGTGGGCGTCCTTCTCCGGTGGGGCCCTGCGTTGGAAGTTCTCCCGGCCGAGGCCTGTTCTCCTGGTTGGGCTAGAGGCGGCCCTCTTTCCCTCCGTGCCTCCCTGCTCTCTGGCTCTGGGAGCCTTGCGGCCAGTCCTGCTGGCCCCCTAGCCTGGGTGGCAGGCAGTGGCCAGGCGGGTATTCCCTGCCGGTTTCCGTGTGGCGTTGGGGGATTCAGCTGCCGCTGCTGCTGCAGTGGGGTCTTGGGGTGGGGATGGCTGGTAGCTCTCCCTCCTTGCTTTACACATTCCACCATCCATTTTTTAGAAGAACATGAGCACTCACTGAGCAGGTGTTGGCTCACTTGCACTAGCGGGGTTTTTTTTTTTTTTGCGTGACTGAATGACTGAAATGTTTACACCTAGTTGGTTTTAAGGCATAAGTATGCATTAATGAGCACTATCTGTTTGTGTACATATGCGACAGATGGACATTTTGCAGCTAGCAGGTGTGTTTTGACACTTGGTGTGTGTGGACAAACTCCGCCCTTTTTGTACTGCATTTGAGCTTGCCATGGTGATTAACAGCAGTAAACTTGTTGCTTTATGCTCTTCATGGTATTATCCCCCTTCCTCCTACTATCACCTCCTTCCCCCTTCTCTCTAACGTCCCTCTCTCTTCTTCCCCTCTTTCCTTTTTCCGTCGGTCCAACACCAAAAGATCTTCAAAACATGTTTAGAGAGTGTAAAGTTGGCCTCAATTACAGGGTTTATTCAGACATACCTTTGGTTTGTCTGAAGATTAACTCTTCCCTCTTGTTAAAATAAAATATATCCAACTTTAAAGAGGCCCTCAGCTCTCATCTGTCTGCTTAGCTGTTAGACAGGACAAATCTAAAAAAAAACAACAAAAAAAAGAAAATGCATGATGCTCAAATGAGAATGGCCTATGTAGCGTGATTGTTTTGATTTACCAAATGAGCCACGGCAATCGATGCAGTGCCACCGCCTTTTTATCTCTGGTAGAAAATAAAAAGTTAAAATTTAGTAGGAAGCTTCGAGTAAAGAACAACAGAACATCAGCACCGCCAGGTCTCTGTTAAAAAGAGCAATCTAAATTGCTGTCTAAAATGAGCTCATTCGATAAAGATTTGTTTAAAAGAGGCGAATGTTTAAAAAACAGCAAAGTTTAAACAGTGTGTGTGCAGATGGATTGATTTATCTTTTTGTCTGGTAATGTGAATGTGATGAATGTCAATTGTGGATCCTGGTGGATCTGATCTGGGATGTTGTGAGATCTGCTTGTTATGTGAACTGGAATTTGTTGTGTGATAACGTGGTTTTAACTGAGGATGGATGCCAGTGGTCAGTCAGCCCAGAGCAGTAGTTTAACAGGCCGAATTAGCCGGAGTTCAATGTTCATGGACAAGTTGAGATCCTGTTTGGTTTGGGTGGATGCCGTCTGGTTTAAAGAGATTTGGTCTATTGAAGAAGGTGGTGAAATTGTCAACATATGGAATATTATTATTAGAAGGCAGTGTCCTTTAAGCCAGATGTGAAGTTATGTGAGCCCAGCTGAATTCAATGTCTCCCAAAGCGGGGAGATGGGCGGACGGAGATGATGCTGTTTGTCAGCTGATTGATGGTGTGGATGAGGGTGATAAAGTCCTTCTTGAGGGTCTCAGATTCCTGAAACTTGAGGTCATTTACACCTGCACGGACTACCATTGTGGGAATGGAGGGTTACGAAAGGAGAGGCCAGGTGGGCAAGTTGGTGATGTCTCGTCTGAGGCGCCTGGGTGACAGAAGGTCGTTGGCTCCCGTCCATGTGACATGCTTACCTGACCATAGAGTTCCCACGACAAAAGGCAGGGGGGTCCCGCGGCCGCAGATCTTGCCACCGAAGTGGCCGGGCTTGTCGCTGGGAAACAGCGAGGTTGGCGTTACCTGTTAACGCGGCGAAGTGGCGATGAGGAAGACCCAACCGCCAGGAAAGAGATGGCGAACCTGCTCAGAGTTTTCTGTTCTGCCACCTCCTCCACAAGATCCAGCTTCAGTCCCACCACGGAGCTCGCCCTCTTGATGATCTTGTTGAGCTTGCAGATGTTCTTCTTGCTGGTATTGCACCAGCACACAGCAGCATAGAGGAGAGCACTTTCCACCACTGATTGATAAAACATGTGGAGCAGTTTTGTGCAGATGTTAAAGGAGCGCAGCCTCCGGAAAAAGTACAGCCTGGACTGGGTCTTCTTGTAAAGCTGGTCCGTGTTGGTAGTCCAGTCCAGCTTGTGGTCCACCACAACCCCAGGTACTTGTAAGCCTGTACCATCTCCACACTTTCTCCCTCTATGTGCACGGGCTGAGGTGTTCGGGCTTTCCTTCTGAAATCCAGAACCATCTCCTTGGTCTTCTGGATGTTCAGATATTCTCCCCGCACCAGGCCACAAAGTCCTCCACCAGCCGCCTGTACTCCCTCTCTCTTCTCCTTTGATGTATGCCACAATAGCTGTATCGTCCGAGAACTTCTGCATGTGGCAGGCTGTGGTGCCCCTACACTGCAGCTGAGGGTACTGAAGACAGACCCCCCCATGCGGACATATTGATGCATCCTTATGTTTATTTGCCAAACTACCTTCTTTTTTCAGCTTTGTATTCCCCAAATCAGGGCTTTCAAACTCATTTTGGTTCAGGGGCCACATTCAACCCATCTGATCTCATGTGGGCCGGTGTAGGTACCACAACCATTTTCGGCCTGCAATAACCGTTCGGGGTCCTTTCGACTGAGGATGACGTCACGTTATGTGATAGAATGTCCGTTGGTACAATGATGTTTCAGATAGTGATTGGTCTGGACAAATTACAATACTACCATGGAAGAAGATATTATGTGGTCCGTTGTAAACAAACAGAGCTCCAACACAGAGCGAGATCATCTTCTAAACGTGCTTTTATCATTGTTATGATTATTAAGTGCATTTGTAGCCAAACGGACTGCGTTCCGGACCCTTCTCTGGACCGAACACTATAACAAACCATCTTCCCTGCCTGCGAACACGAAGCTACGAGACTCCAGATGCTCTGATCAGAGACACGGTTCGCTTGTGTGGAGCAGTAGGTTCATTAAAAAAGCCACAGATCTGATTAACAAAGTGGGTTGTGGCAAAATCTCTTCATTAACATTACAAAGAATAATGTCAGACACAACTTATGAGAGAAAATAACTTTATATTACAAGAGGAAATGTGAAATGAAAATATGTAGAGCCCGAGCAGATCTGGACGCTATGTAGTTTGTCCAAGTGGGGCTACCGAAGTGTGACGTCATCCTCAGTCGAAAAGACCCCGAACAGTTATTGCATTACGGGAATAGTCATGGTACCTGCACCGGACCAGTAACATAATAGCAAAATAAATCAGCTTTGTTTTTTTTTGGTTTTTTACTCAGTTGAAAAAAATGCCTCAACCAACATGGTAGACTAATCACTTATTATTCATTCATTCGTTCACAGAGGCCAATGAATTTCAAAGAAAATGCATTTCACTTTTAAACAAAATCGTTGGTTTGTTCAATTTTATGCAGGCTGAATATTTTACATCAGACACTGAAGCAATCCCGATAGTAATCTCAAGACAAGGCTACAGAAAAAAGAATGAAACACCCCACCTAAAATAAAAATATGCAAATCAATGAAAAATTGAACTAAATCAAACTTGAAACAATTGTGAACATAAGAAGAATTTGGAGTTAACCTCCCTTTCTTGATTTGTTGTGTATTTTGAAAAGGTGTGCTTGCGTGTGCTTCTTTACCCTAAAAGTAGATTTTTGGTTACAAAAAAAAAACTAACTAACCCCCCACCCCAACCCCCCCCCCCCCAACGGAAGAAAAAAACACTCCCCCATTTCAGAGCTGATTGCATCACTAAGCATCACACCACCAATGACGTCATTGATACATCAGTTTTAAACCTTTGATGTCGTCTGATGTCATATGACTTCAAATGAAAACATTTCATGTCAAATGATGTCATATGATGTAACATAATCTGTCATGATGTAGTGTTAAAAGTTTATTAATAGGAGCAAAAACTTTAGATTGTGATCCATTGTTGCACGCAGGTTTGGTCTATCGCAAAGAACAGAGTTTAAGTTTAAGGAGTGCCTTCGTTTACAAAGAACCTTTGCTGTCAAACTGTTATTAGAAACCTCAATAAATCATACCATGGAAACATCAAGACGCCGTCCTGTCCGAAAAACCCAAAAGAATTTTCAACTCAGCAATTTGGAATTTGTTG
>CM074494.1:14210016-14227454 GCA_037389245.1 Oryzias sinensis | reverse complement strand
ATCAGGTGTGTTGAAACCTGCAGGACACCGGCCCTTGAAGACTGGAATTGCCCACCTCTGTTTTAGAGTTAGGCTTTGGTAACTTTTTAGGCAGAGTAAACTTCAACCTTGATAACATCTTAATTTATTGTTTATTCTTCACGTTTAGCTCGTGCTGGTTTGCGGCGCCTTCCGTCCATGAAACCAGGGGTTCGACTCTAGGCTGCTCCCTGTTCCCTTCTCTACTTCTGTGCCGGTCCCAAGCCCGGTTGCTTTGAGAGGGTTGCGTCAGGAAGGGCATCCGGCGACCCCTGATGGGAAAAGCCGAAAGAGCAGCAGCAACAACAACATTGTTCATTCTTTGAGTGAATTGCTCTTAGTCTGGCCCATCCCCTGGCATCAATAGGCCCAGGCAGGGGCTATCAAAGGGGGATTTTCTTGGGCACACAAACCCCTCCACCGCGATAAGGTGGCAATTCAAGGAGGGGAAATTTTTTTATTAGTTTTATTGCTTTTTAATTTTACTTTTAAGATACATAATACTTTTACTATTTTTTATTTCATTTTATTATTATTTTTAATTCTACGTATTAGAAGACTAGAGTTTGGGGGACTTTTTTGGACAGAGGGAGAAACCAGAGCACCTGGAGAAAACCCTGTATTTAAAAAATGCTTTTATTTGCTATTTATTTTAGTTCATTTTATTAATTTATTTATTCTATGGATTAGGGGGATAGAGTTTGGGGGTGGTTTTTTGGACAGAGGGAGAAACCAGAGCACCTGGAGAAAACCCTGTTAGATTAAGGGGGGGGGCACAATTACCTAACCTACAAGAAAAATATAACTGTGCTGTCACTAAAATATTTTTTTTTTATAATCAAACAAAATAAAAACTCAGATAAAAATAAAACAAAACTGAAGTAGTTAAAGAAAATCTAGCTAAGACAGGGGGGGGGTGTAAGAGTTACCTTTAAAACAATAAAATAAAAAATATACAAGTATATACACATTTAAAACATAGACATTTAGAATAGAAAAAGAGAAAAAGCCACACTAGTTTTTACCCACACTGTAATATTTAAATGTTTAACTCTTTAACACTGGAGCTTTTCCTACAGTTTGGACGGTCATAACTCCATCTAAGGTGTTAAAGAGTTAAAGCCTAAATGTGTGGGGGTGTTGGGGGGGGGGCGCTTGGCATGTGTGAGGGTTGTCTGTGTGTGTGTGTGTGGGGGTGGTGCTTGGTGTGTGTGAGGGTTGTGGGGGTGCTTGGTGTGTGTGAGGTAAATGGCGTATACTTATAAAGCGCTTTTCAACCTTCTTCAAAGGCCCAAAGCGCTTTACAGTCACAGACCCATTTACACACACACATTCACCCATTCACACACACACATTCACCCATTTACACACACACATTCACCCATTCACACACACACATTCACACTCACACACACATTTACACTGGCGCCCAACTTCCACCAGAGGCAAGGTGGGGTTCAGTGTCTTGCCCAAGGACACTTTGACACAAGGGGGGGGGGGCGCAGGTAGAAGGCTCTCTCTCCAGACCTGTGGTCGGGGGTCCACTTAGTCTTTCTTTCTAGACCTTCTAAACAGGTTCAGGAACCTCCGACCAACACTTTTCTTTGTAGTCTTCTCTTTCAGCTCATCCACCTGCTGCTGTAGTTGATGAATTTGGTCCTGGAAATCCTCTTGAGTTTTTCTGAGGATGGTCTTTTTCTTCTTGACTACTTTCTTTAGGTGAGCGATTTGTTGTGAAAGGGTGGATTTTTCTTCTTCCAGCTGCTGTCTTTCCTTTTCCAGCTGCTGCTGGCATTCCAGTTCTTTCTGGACCAAAGCAGCTCTTAATTTGGTGGACTCCTCTACCTCCAGGTCAAAGCTGAGTTTGGCTTGATTTGTTTTGACCCTCTCTTGTTTAAGCTCTTCTTCCATCTGGTGTAATTTCAAGCCGAGTTCCAAATTCTTCTTGTCATGGGCCTTTATTTCCATCTCAAGCTGTTGGTCTTTGTGCTCCAGCTTTTCCTTCAAGATGACCTTTGAATTGCTAATGACCACATCTTTTTCTTTGATGGTTTCTTTTAATTTTCCCATGGCCTTATTGGTATTGGAGAGCAATTCCGAAATTTTCGTTTCAGTTTGGTAACATGCTGCCTTATGCTCCTCACATTTTCCTTCTAATTCAGCAATTTTTTCCAGCATGGAGTCTTTTTCCCTGTTCCATGCTTCTCTTTCTTCATCCATCTGATCTTGTTCTGTCTCCAACACCATAGCATAGTGATACTGAAGCTCCCCTTTCTCCTTTTCAAAATTTGTGGTAAGCTCCAAATGTTCCTGCTGTTGCTTCCTTTTTAGGCCCTCAATCTGATTTTGTAGCAAAAAGTTCTTTTCAGTTGCAGCCTTATTCTCCTCGTGAGCTTTTCTTAATTCAGCCATTTTTTGCTTGAGGGAGTTGTTTTCTTCTATTTCTTTAGCCAGCTCATTTTGTGCTTCCGTTAATGTCACCTGATTGTAATTTAGAATACACTCTTTCTCCATTTCCAATGTGCTGGTGAGGTCCAAATGTTCCTGCTCATGCTGCACTTTTAGGTCGGCCATCTGACGGAGTAGTTGGACGATCTTTTTCTTGGAGACTCTTTTAGACTCAGTCACCTTGGTGTCCTTGTCCTCCTGAGCTTTCTTTAGCTGAGCGATTTCTTGTAAGACAGAGGACTTTTCTTCCTGCCATTGCTGTCTTTCTTGGCTCATCTGTTCTTCAAGATGATCAGCTTTCTGAACAGCTTCCCGCAGCAAATAATCTTTCTTCCGTTGCTCCATTTTCAGGTCGTCAATCTGACCTAGTAGTTTTACGATCCTTGTCCTGGAGACCTTTTCAAATTTGCTCATGATGGTCTCTTTTTCTGTGATGGTTTCTTTTAACTGTTCCATGCCCTTCTCATTTTTGGAGAGCGATTCCAAAAAGTTCTTTTCAGTTGCAGCCTTATCCTCCTCATGAGCTTTTCTTAATTCAGCCATTTCTTGCTTGAGGGAGGTGTTTTCTTCTCTTTCTTTAGCCAGCTGATTTTGTCCTTCTGATAATGCCAGCTGATGGTCATTTAGAAGACGTTCTTTCTCCATTTCAAATTTGCTGGTGAGATCCAAATGTTCCTGCTCATGCTGCAGTTTTTGGTCGTGCATCTGACGGAGTAGTTGGACAATCTTTTTCTTGGAGACTCCTTTAGATTCGATCACCTCGTCCTTCGGCGCTATCGTTAGCTGAGTGATTTCTTGTAAGACAGAGGACTTTTCTTTCTCCAATTGTTTCCTTTCTTCTGTCAGGTGGCTCAAAGAAGTTTCAGCTTTTGCTAAAAGTTCTGTCTTGTGGCTCATCTGTTCTTCAAAGTGATCAGCTTTGAGAGCAGCATCCGCCAGCTTCTGATCTTTCTGCTGGAGAAGCTCCTTCAGACGCTCTACTTCACATTTTAGAGCACTGTTCCCTTCTTGAAGTGCTCCTGCGTTCTCCACCAAGGTGGACTCAGAGGTTGAAGTTGACTCATCCAAAGCAGTTGCACTTTGATTTCCCTTTCCCAAAGGTTTAATTTCCTCAGGCTGAGTGGATTTAGGGACAGACACCGGCTTCACAGGAAAGAATGCAGCTGGGCGAAAGGAGATGGGTGGAGCAAAACTTAAGGGCTTTAACCCTAAGGTTTGGTTTTGCGGGCAGGGGTTAGGCTTGGGGTTTTCCCAATCCTGCCATCTTTTTGGTTCAGGAGTTCCTGGCATCTCAGGAAATTCTTCATCCTCATTTTTAGAAAAGGGAGAATAATCATAGTGAGGAGTTTCTGGAGTCTCAAAAAATTCCTCATCATCATCAGAGGGGAGAGGGTAATCATAGTCTTCCTCAATGTCATCCCAGTCCATGAAAGTGTCTCTTTCTTTAGGATGGGTAAAATGAAACCCAAAACCAAAAGTGGACTCGTTCTCCACAACAGAATCCAAATAGCTGAGTTGTAAATTCTTTTGGTTTTTTCGGACAGGACGGCGTCTTGATGGTTCCATGATACGATTTATTGAAGTTTCTAATGACAGTTTGATAGCAAAAATTCTTTGTAACTGAAGGCACCTTTTAAACTTGGTACTTTTTGCAATAGACGAACCTTGTGTGAATGTGGATGAGAATCTGCAGTTTTGGGTCCTATAAACAAACTTTTAACAATACATCATGACAGATGATGTTACATCATATGACATCATTTGACATCAAATGTTTTACTTTGAAGTCATATGACATCATATGTTCTAAATCGATGTATCAGTTACATCATTGATGGTGTGATGCGTAGTGATGCAATCAGCTTTGGTATGAGGGAGGGGTATTTTTTCTGGGGGGGTGGGGGGGGTCATTACTTACTGTTTTTACCTAAACTCTATTTTTAGGGTAAAGAAGCACACACAGACACACACAAAAACACACCTTTGCAAAGTACACACAATTTAAACGACCTAAGAAGGATTTGAATCCTGATATTGAAGGCCGGGTGAGGTCAGGAGAGAAAGGGAGGTTTACTCTAAATTCTTATGTTCACAAATATTTCTAGTTTAAGTGAAATGCATTTTATTTGAGATCCATTGGCTTCTGTGAATGACTGAATGTGTAAGAATAAGTGATAAGGCTAGCATGTTGGTTGAGGCATTTGTTCCAACTGAGTAAAAGAAAGATCAGACGGGTTGAACCAAAATGAGTTTAACACCCCTTATACAGGCCCTCACTGCAACCCTTAAATATACCAAAAATAACAAAATAGAACTTTCATAACTGCTAATGGAGAGGTGTTAGAAGTTCCCTTCCCTTCTTTAAGAATGATTTTTAATCACATTATTGTTCATAAACAAGATTTAAAACCTAAAATAATGCTAAAGTTCTCTGATAATGAATGTAAGTGCCATATGTGAGCTCACAAGATTTGTGTTAATTTCATTTGGTGGAGTTTTAAACCTGAACTTAATTTTAGTTATGAAAGTGGAAAATGGTTGATCTCAGTTATATTTTTGCTGCGTTTTATTTTCTCTATCAAGATTATTTGAATAATATATCGGTTGTGGATATATTAGAAGATTTGTGTTATAGGCAGAGAAATAGGATCCTGTACCTTTAAGAACGTAGCGCACCCGACGAGAGGCGGGAGTTCGGTGTCGGCTAGTTGCAGGAGACAGAGTGAGGGCCGCAACGGTCTTTTTTGACCATGTTCATGTTCACGTTCAAGTTCATATAAGAATAAGAAAGTAAGTGGACTTCATGTTTATTGTTTTATTTTTTATTTTTGTGGATGTTAATAAAGCAAGGAAACGACTGCAAGTGGATGACATCCTTTCCCCCTTCATTTCTTTCGCACGCTTCCACCATTTTGTTTGTTTGCCTTTTTTCTGTGGAGAACATGCGTCAGCCACACGCTCCCGCCCTGATAGGTTTATTGGAAACCTACATTTAAGTCAAAAAAAGACCTGCTTCCATGTTTTTTCTAGTGGAAAAGAACATTTGAAACTGTGAACTTTTTATGAAGATTACTAGAGGCGAAAGAACTTTTCAAGAAAAGTCTGTGTGGACAAGTGACTTCTGTGGATCATATAAAGGAGAAGCAAAAAGGTAAAACTTTGAGCTTATCGGAAATATGGAAAAAGATTTTAATGAGCCACTGGTGGAAGAGAACCCGAAGATGACCGAAAAGGCTGTTGAAGAAAAAATTTAGCGGTTAACTCAATCTCGGAGAGCTAAACTGGGACATTTAACATGCCTAGCCAACGAGATTGAACAGTTAATGGAAGAAGATGCAAATATAAGCATAGTGAAGCAGAAGTTGCGTCCTAAACTTGCAGGACTCCACGAGGAGAATTCGTAAGATGAATGATGCTTTAACACTAGCTACGAGCAAAGAAAGAGCTGGAAAAAGGATCAAAGTTCATGGTTTGAGCCTAAACTACAGCATGTTCGTGAGTTTATGCAGCGAGTGGAGGAATGGGTGCAGACAGCAGAGGATCGTGCGGATCAGGCTAAAGAATGTGATGCAGACGTGCACCCAACAGACAGCATATCACTGGCATCAGTCGCTGAAAGCTTGGGGAGCAGGCAACGTGCATCAACTGTTGGGAGCAAAGTTTCCACTGCATCTTCTGCACGCCTCAAGGCTGAAGTGGAAAGAGCCGCATTGCAAGCTAAAGCTGCAGCTCTTAAGCAAAAGCAAGACATTGAACGTCAAGAAGCTGAATTGAAAGCAAAAAGAGAAGCTTTAGATATACAAACTGCCATCGCTGCCGCTGATGCTAAACTCAAGGTTTTGAAAAGTTATGAAAATGAACACTTGTCGCATGTCAGTGATCAAGGAGGAACTACTAACGAGTCTGAATATTTGCCATTACATGAGAGGCAAAGCACAGTCAATGACATGAAAAAAAGACAATGTGAGATCAGACCACTACAACCAAAGGTTTACGCTTTTCACCAGCCAGAGTAGTCATGTCACTGACGATCATGCAGTTGAAAGCAGCTCTGCAGCATTATGGTAGCGACAGAACAACATTACAGAGCTAATGGTCAAGCAGCAAAGAATAATTTCATTACCTCCTTTAGAACATCCAGCTTTCAGCGTTGATCCACTAGACTGCAACTCATTTTGAGCATTTGAGCATGGTGTCGAATCGCACAAGAAAGAAAGCTTCAGGATCGTCTTTATTACTGAGCAAGTTTGCTGAAGGACGGCCCAAGGAGTTGATTAAAGCTGCTCATAGGAAGCCGAAGCAGATTACAAGGAGCTAAACAGCTATTGAAGGCATTTTGGAAATGACTACAAAATTGCAGCAGCCTACATGAACAAAGAAGTATTGGACTGGTACCCATCAAACCAGGATTATCAGACTTTAAATGCATTTTCCTCTTCCTGACAGCCTGCTGTAATACCATGACTGAAGTGAGCTACATGGAAGAGTTGGACAATGTTGTAAACTTAAAAGCCATTGTAGCAAAGCTTCCATTCAAGCTACTTGAGAAAAATGGAGAAGTGTTATTATTAGACATACAAGAAGAATGTGAAAAGGCAGTGAGTTTAAGGACTTGGCTGAGTATGTCAGTAAGCAGGCCAAAGTTGCTCTTCATCCAGTCTTTGGTGAAATAAAGGGACAACATTGCAACTAAACATCTTCATTTAAAAAAAGTGATCAAAAGGCATAGCTAGGAAGTCATTCATCACAAGTGCTGTTCAGTTGGATAAACAAAGAAAGATGCAAGTCTATTAAACACTCCCCTTCACAACCACCTCAGCAACCTCGCCGTGTCTCTTTGACAAGGTGAGCATGACAATAACAACCTGTGGCATTTTTAAAGGCAAATCACACAAAGAAAAACTGGACTATTTGGAGAAAGAATGAAGGACTTTGTTTCAGCTGCCTCCAAGCATGGTCACCTAATTAAGTGCAAAAATAAAATGAGCTGTGAGGTATGTTCTTTTAAACACCCCACACTCCTGCACATTAAGAAAAAGGACTCAGTTTCTGGTGCAGAAAGGAGGACAGATAACAATGATGGTCAAACAGTATTGAGCGCATTGTGTGCTCAGTCTGACGAGCGAATCACTGGGGCCGGAGAGGATTGATGTGCGCTGCAATAATTCCAGTTCGAGTCAAATCAAAGACAGGAAACACAATGGTGCAAACCTATGCCTTTCTGGATCCAGGAAGCTCGGCTACATTTTGCACCGAGTCGCTAATGAACGACTTAAAGGTTAGCGGACGAAAGACAGATATGCTACTGAGAACCATGAGTGAAGAAAAACCTGTGGCTACTTATGTGGTGTCCGGTTTAGAGGTCAACAGTTTGTCAAGTGATGAGTTTATTGATCTCCCAGATGCTTTCCTCATAAGACAATACCTGTGAGAAAGGAAAACATTCCCACAACAGAAGGACCTTGAAGGTGGCCCTACCTTAAAGACATAAAACTGCCTCATGGCCAAGAAGCTAACATTGGATTGCTTAGTGGAGCAAATGCACCAAAGGCCATGGAGCCATGGGAGGTTGTGAGCAGTGTTGGTAATGGACCATACGCAGTGAGAACCAAACTTGGTTGGACAATAAATGGGCCTTTGAGAGAAAGCTGCTATACGACAATGAAAACCTGAAAGCTGTAGCAAACGGTATTTCGGCAACAAATTTGTTTGTTGGTGGCTGCAACAGTTTCGGATGGATTTCCCAGAAGGAGGAAAACATGAGGAAGTGGAAATGTCAGAAGATCCTCAAGGACCTAGTAACAGACTCTGCTAAGCTGGTAGAGGGCCAGTATGTTGTCTGTTTGCCAAAAAAGAACAAGTTGCTCAGTATGCCAAACAATCAAACAATGGCTGAACAGCGAGCGCAGAGTCTGAAAAAGAGGTTCAAGAAGGATGACAGCAAAGATAGATGGTTGGGCTGGTTAACCAGTCTTCTTTGAAACGCCTACCTCCCCAGATGCATGAAGCCTAAAGATTTTGGAAAGTGTGCATTTGCGCAATTACACCACTTCGCAGATGCAAGTGAGGATGCGTACGGATCAGTCAGCTATCTCCTGATGCGGCGCATGATTAACAAGCCACACTGTGCGTTTATGCTGGGCAAGTCCCGAGTGGCACCTCTGAGGGCACCAACCATCCCGAGATGGAGTTGACAGCAGCCACAGTGGCGGTAAAAATGGATACCGTTCTGAGAAGAGAGCTGCAACTGGACCTCACACAATCAGTGTTCTGGACTGATAGTACAGTGGTCCTAAAGTATCTACACAATGAGACAACATGTTACCGGACGTTCGTGGCAAACAGAGTTTCAGCCATTCTGCAAGCATCGGATGTTAGACAATGGAGACACGTCGGGACTGACAAGGCTTGTGAACACATACTCTAGAGGGCAAAGGGTGAGTGATTTCATGAAAAATCAAAATTGGGTGTCAGGGCCAGATTTCCTTTGCAAGCCTGTTGAGTGTTGGCCAGGGATGCCATCAAGTGATGCAGAAACAGCTGCAGATGATAGAAGATCAAAAGAGTTGCAGTGAACCTGATGAGTGCTGAAGAAAATGTAGTTCCGTTCAAAAAACTGATCAGCTACTTCTCATCATGGTATAAGTTGAAACGAACTGTAGCATGGTTCTTGAAGCTTAAAACTTTACAGCTGAAGTCTCTGCCAAAAGCAATGAGAACCAGTGAGGAAGCTGGGCAGGACAGTGGTCACCAGTGGGTCCAAAGTCAAATGGAAAGCTTTAAAAGAAAGTACAAAGGTGCACCCATTTGAAAGAACTTGACATGGCAATTGAAAGAACTTGACATGGCAGAGTTGTGTGTCATCAATTTTGTCAGAATGAAATTTTTTTGAAAGAAGTTAAAGTCTGAGCAAGGACAGAATGTGAAGCAAGCCGGTCCTTTGTACAGGTTGAATCCTATTCTCCAGGATGGGGTGTTACGAGTTGGTGGACGTCTGAGTCGGGCTGCTATGGCAGAGAACAGCAAGCAACCTATCATCCTGTCCAAAGATTTCCACATTTCGTGCTTGATTCTTCATCAGATTCACAAAGGGCTGGGCATGGGCGTACCATGCTCAGAGTTACGTCAAGTATTGGATCAAATGCCAATACAGCCATCAGAACAATCTGCAGAAGATTATTGTCACCTGTCGCAGATTACATCGAGAAAAGTAGTGTATCATCTATCGTGGACTAGAGTCAGAAAGAACAGGGACGGCTCAGGAGAGAGGAGGAGGGAGAGGGGCAAAGAGACTAGAGACTGTATGTTTGCTATGAATGGTTGCCATGTATTTTTAGACACACACATAAACATACACCATACACCAATATTACAAAATAATATTTCAAATTATTCCAGGATATCCTTTACAAAGATTATGTACAGATGGACGCACTGAGGTTTGGAAGAATTTACAGAATTTTCCCAACGACAACTTGAGACCATATTCTTTTAATCTTTGGAGAACACGCATTAAGCGTTCCTCATGGTCTTCAGGCTACTTGAAAAAACAATCAGGTCATCAAAACCAACGCATTTTGGGTCTAAATCTGCCACATTTTTCCATAAGCCGCTGAAATGTAGCAGGCTTGCGTGAAGTGACACCCTGCTGCATACAGTTAAACTCCCAAAAACCCTAATGTGGTAACAAATGCAGTTTTGTGTTTGTCTGCTTCTGCCATCTCAATCTGTGGCACAACCAGACTTAAGGTCAGACGCTGAACCATTTCGAGCCTGCCTTGAAAAAGATTCTTCCAGTTTGAAGAGCATAGGCATCTTTAATAGTCTGCAGGTTCAGCTTCCTGTAATCAATGCACAGGCGGACATCACCATTTTTCTTTCGCACCACAACGATTGGGGATGCGAAGGGAGACTCTGACTCCCTAATGACTCCCGCCTGTAGAAGGTCTTGCAGGTGTTTTCGCACAGCCTCGATGTCATGTGGATGTATAGGTCTAGGTCGAGTGCTTGAAAGGAGTTGGGTCGTGCAATCTAATGCTATGTTTCACTTTATCAGTTCTTCCAAAATCAAGCTAGGTGCTTAGAAGACTTCTGGTATTTCATTTAACTTTTTATAATTCTCTCTTTCAATCGGCAGAAGTGGCGATTCTAAAATCTGGTTGAAGACTTTGGGTAGCTGGAACTGCCGAACCAAAAGCATCTTGTGACAATATTAGAGGGGTTGACACAAAATCAGCAATGGTGCTCCAAGGTGGAATGCACACATCCTGGTCTGATTCGTTCTTGAGGGTGACTGGTACTTTGTGTGGAGCTTGTTGTGAGATGGTAATGAGGCAACTTGTGACATAAAGCCCTCTAGCGATTGGAGTGGCTGGATGTTCTATCAACACTAACAGCCTGCAAGAGTGCTTTGGGCAGATGGCTCCCTCAACAACAACAGTATGCAGCTGGGATGACAGCATTTTACCGATGAAATCGCACAACTCCTTCACACCCAACAGCGTTTGTTGAGATTGTCTCAGCTGTGGTATGTCGAGTACAACCTTGTACTCATACGTAGCTGGTTGGAAGTTGGCATGGTCACTATGCAGGTACTGGTTATATAATTGCTCCAGCGTGTTCATTCCGATTAATACCTGAGATTGTGCTTCAGGCTGATAATCAGGAACAACAAGTGCAAGCGTGCATACTTCAGTCTCTGTACCAACAAAATCTCTGGGAAATTTCACTGTCAGTTTAACATAATAAATATGGAATAACGCCCTCCAGCCCCTTCAACGTAAATACAGAGGAGGCATCAACGGCTGACGGGACAGTGCTTGCTTGTTATAAAAGACACAGGAACAGTTGTAACTTGAGAACCAGTGTCAAGTAAACAGTGACTTATGTGACCCAGCGATGTCAGCTTCACTTGCACATTTGGAACCAATGAGACCCATGAGTGAGTGTGACTACCAAGCTGGAGTAACATAAGTCTGCTCTTTGCAGGTAGCTGGGTTCTTGGGGCGGATTAGGTTTAAAGCAGTTTCAGTTGTCCATGCTGGGAACTTAGTTTCAGTTTAAAGACTGGTGCTTTGGTGACCTTGACTCTGTCTGCCTGCCATGTTTTCATTGAACTGTTTCCTCTTCGTAGCAACCAGAGGCAGAGTGGCGGAGTTACCATTGAGGCTTGTGCGACCATCTTCACCACATCTGGAAGCAATAACCGAGCTTAGAGCGCAGAGGGTGGGTTTCTTTCGAGCTTGCCACCTGCTGACCCTCACTGAAGTGACTGCCAGATGTGGCCTTTGTTCCCTTAAGCGTTGAACTTGATTGAGCGGTCAGAAGCGTAAGCTGCCTTTGAATATCAGCTAGTTGGTTTGAGAGTTGTTTTTATTGTAGTGGTTTCCTGGAGTTTCTCAATCATACTCAGAGTAGCGTACTGAACATTTGAGTCTTGACTTTAGGGGCAAGATGTTTGTCTCATCCGCTGCATCTTGGAAGCTTCTGATCCTCTTCTGTCACGAAGTAGAAGTAGTAGATCGGAGAAGCGGTGGTGGGTTTGACTTCCGTTGCTTGAGTTGAGTTCTGTGATTAGCGTATTGTCCCAACAACACTCTGCAGAATTGACTGAAGCCGTTTGTCAACTTCAGAGGGTGGGACCCTCCTCTTAACCTGCTGCAGTGAGTGTCACTTACACCAAAGCGTTGAAGGTATGCAGATGGTTTTTCTCCAGTATTCTGGAATGTGTCCATGATTTTGCGCGTAAAGTTCTTCGCCATCTTGGACTGTGCCATGCGCCCGACTCCAAAGAATGTGGATGTAAACGCTGGAGATGTTTCTGAAAGTTTGAGATGTTTATCATGTCCGCCCAGCTGGAGGCGGCAGACTTCAGAAATTCTTCTCGTTCTCTGCAGGTCTGAAACAGCAGGATCATTCATTATCAGATCGACACCAGACCTCCATGTCTCAAAGTCAGCTTCATTTTGTGGGCGGGGCAGTCGACCAGAAAATACTCTCAGCCTCTGGTGTCTTCATTTTTTCTTGATGTGCTCAACCACATAACGTTGAACTCCTGGTACAGTTCCTGATAGATTGAGATCAGGCACATGGGAGAGGAAATTGAATAACGGTTCTGGTAGACTACGCCGAGGTGGTTTATGCGGTCGGGACCAGGGGCAAATGGTGGCACTCAGCAGAAAGGGCGCAGATGAGGCGTCTCAACTTCATCTTCCATGGATTGGTCACAAGCTCAGCTACAGAGTGGCCAAGCAGGGACATCACATCCCTAAGAACTTCAGCATAATTTTTGCCTGTAAGTTTTGCATGGTTTGGAGTTCACAGGTGGCATTAGTCTGCTTTTCTTCCAACCTGGGCAGCGCCAGAAGAAGTTGTGCTCGGAAATTTTAGTATGTGATTGTTTATCTTTGCTGGCGTAAGTATCGGCAACATTTTACGGAGCGCAGCAATTGCAAAAGCAAATTAAACTCAATAGCTTTGGTTAAACACAGAATCGGGGCTCATCAATAATGTGAGTCTTTGAAATCGAACCATACTTGCTCAAAACTGATATCTCTTCATCTGTTTCTTTAGTGAACCCATCAATAACCACTGCATTAGGAATCTTAATGCCAGATTTCTCAAATACCTCCGTGCTCGTGTAGATTTACTGTGATAATACAATGATACGTCACTACACCAACAGTTCTGCTAAACCTCTCTCCTAAGCTATGGCTCGCCACCCAATTTTGTATTTATCTATAGTGGACTAGAGTCAGAAGAACAGGGAGCGGCTCAGGGAGAGAGGAGGCAGAACTGGAAGACTGTAGGTTTTGCTATGAATGGTACCATGTATTTTTAGACACATAAGCGTACACCATACACCAATATTGCAAAAAGAATATTTCAAATTATTCAGGATATCCTTTACAAGGTATGTACAGATGGGCGGTTCAGTGAGTGATCACGTCGTATCATTCAATATCATCAGCTCATGTATTGTCCATGGGCGAACAAAAATGGTTGAATCCGGTTGAGTGTTCAGTGATGAAGAGTGATTGAAAAGTCTTTGTGTCTCTGGGTTGTGGTTGTGCAGGTGCATTGATTAAATGAGTCATTGAGCTACAGGAACCTCCTACTGCAGCTGGGCTGAACTTGAGCAGGAGGAAGTGATTCCTTCAGAAATCAGCGCTTGATTTCAGGTTCAAGCTTAGCTCGCCATCAATCCCTATGGCCGATGCAACTAAGTGCACCAAATATGCTGCTTATTCGCGGCGTGTTATACTGGCAGTTGGCTCCTACAAATCAATTGATCATATCAAGTTAGAACATAGCCGACGGCGTTAAAAAGTGAAACCGAAACTAAACATACCGTAGCGTCTCAATCCAGCTCTCCTGTCATGGAATGTGATAGCTTCGAGGTGTGACTTATAAAGTTTACTGATTGGTGGTAGAGTCACATGACCCAAAACACATAAAACACGTGTTACACACATAACAGGTGAGGAGAAAGGAAAAAAAGGAAAAAATACAATGGCTGATTGTAACAGTGTTACAGTAGGAAAGCAACTAATGGCTGATTTACCACAAAATCGCGTCTTACCAGATGATCCGCCTTTTACCAGAGTAGGTGTGGACTATTTCGGACCTTTTGAGGTGCGACGTGGAAGATGTCTTGTAAAGAGGTACGGAGTTTTATTTACGTGTCTGGCTGTGCGTGCAGTGCATATTGAACTTGCTTCAACTCTGAACCTAATTCTGCATAAATGCCTTACGACGCTTTTTAGCACGACGAGGACAGGTTAAAGAGATACGCTCAGATAATGGGACGAATTTCACTGGCGCTAACCGTGAGCTGAAGGCGGCCATTGCTGATTGGAATACTTCTGAGTTTCACCATCTGTTCCATCAACATGGCATTAAGTGGATTTTCAACCCTCCTGCTGCTTCACATCATGGTGGAATATGGGAGCGGCTTATCAGGTCAGTAAGGAAGGTGCTGAACTCCACTGTCAAGGAACAGATCATGGATGAAGGCTTTCACTGGTCTTGTGTGGCGAGTCTATTATAAGCAGTAGACCCCATAAGCAACAGCGTCCAGCATTAAATGACTTGGAGCACTTACTCCTAATCATTTGTTGCTTTTGAAAAACCAAACATGCCACCTGGACTTTCAACAAAGAGGATCTGTGCGCCAGTGATGGAGGCAGGTGCAGTACATCGCTGACCTATTTTGGAAGAGATGGATCAAAGAATATCTTCCTCAACTTCAGGAGCGTCAGCGGTGGGCCCTACTTCAGAACTTTGCAGAAAGGAGGCATTGGTTCTTCTTGCAGATGACTCTGCACCAAGAAACTCTTGGATTATGGGAAAAATCATTGAAGTGATTCCTGACAACAAGGGTTTTGTTCGCAGAGTGAGGATAAAGACAAAGACTAACATCCTGGACAGACCCATTACAAAGCTCTGTCTTCTTCTGAGTCTGAATGAGCCAGTGATAAAGACTGAATGTTAGTTAAGACCCAAGTTCAGGATGTTTTCTCCCCACACTTGCCAAAAGATGGGCTGGCTGCAGGAATTGATTGTTAAAGTCTGAACAATTTGTAGATCAGTGATGATGATTCTTGTTTGTGATTTAATGAAGAAATATTATAATTGTTTAAATCGTTGCACTGTTAAAACAGTGGGGGCGGAATGTAAGAAGTGCCATATGTGAGCTCACAAGATTGTGTTAATTTTCATTTTGGGTAGGTTTTAAGCCTGAACTTAATTTTAGTTATGAAAGTGGAAAATGGTTGATCTCAGTTATATTTTTAGCTGCGTTTATTTTCTCTATCAAGATTATTTGAATAATATGGTTGTGGATATATTAGAGAAAGATTTTGTGTAGGCAGAGAAAATAGGATCCTGTTACAGCCTTTAAGAGACGTAAGCGCACCCACGACATGAGAGAGAAGTGAGGAGTTCGATGTGTCGTGGTGCAGGAGACCAGAGTGAGTAAGCGTGACAGTCACGTATGTTCATGTACATGTTCACGTTCAAGTTCATATAAGAATAAAAAGTAAGTGGACTATGTTTATTGTTATTTTTATTTTTGTGGATGTTAATAAAACGAAGCATTTTAGTGGATGACATCCTTTTTTCCCCCATTTCTTGCACGCTTCCACCATTTTGTTTGTTTTGCTTTTTTCTGTGGAGAACATGCGTCAGCCACACGCTCCCGCCCTGATAGGTTTATTGGAAACCTACAATGAATAACACTTTTTTTTACTTTATTGTTTTTTTTTGTCCTTATTTTACTTGATTAAAATTCTGCTCCAATTAAATCTTGTGGTTGTGGCGTTGATGCTGCATGTTATCCTTTGTTCAGTTGGAAAAATTAAATGAACTTTGGCTTTTAGCCAACACATTACTGGCTACATCATCCAAAGGCCACTAACAAAGGACCAACACTAACGGGTGAAGGCAGTCCGGTCGACACGGAAACACACGGACTTTCGCCAGCTCCACCTAAAGTGCAAGTCCTGTTCTGTTTTAGAAAACGTCCCAGTCTTCATCAAACATAGCCAGTTTAGTACCATTTAATTTACAAAAAAAATGAACTTCTTGACGTTTATTGAGACTTGGCACAGAGTCCTGCTCTATATTTACTGAGGCGTGTCCCCCAGGATACTCTCAGGAAGTACAGGCCACGGTCATGGAGGAGCCTGTTGTTTCCCACACCAACCTCCAACTTCTTTGAGCTTCACTGTGATGAGAAACCAACATTTTTCAGGTAGTACGGCTATTGAAAACATTCATTATGCATTTGATAAATCTGCTTCAACAAATACCTGCAAAATAATAATTGAATAATAACTTTCTCCAACTAAATGAAGCCAAAACTGAGGTCCTATTCTGTGTTCCTGACAGTTGCCTCACCCAGATAGTCCAGTGGCTTGGTCCACTTGCTTCCTCTATCAAGCCCTCGGTCAGGAACCTTATGGTCACTCAAGACCTGGTTTTATCTCTTGACTTTCATGTAGGGTCACTTGTTCTCACTCTTCTTTTTATCATCTAAAAAACATTGCAAAACAGAGTCCAGTTGTGTCGCATTCTGAGATAGAGATGCTAATCCACACTTCTATATCTTCTCGTCTTGATTACTGCAATTCCATCTTGACATGTTTAAGCAAAAAATATCCGTTTTGAGTTAAAGTGTTGCGATTTATTGTTTCTTGTTGTAAGTTATTGTGTTGTGAGTTATTGTGTTGTGAGTTATTGTGTTGTGAGTTATTTTTCGTGTTGTGAGTTATTGTTTCGTGTTGTAAGTTAATTGTTTAGTGTTGTGACGAATTTCAGTATGTTATTTTGTGTTGTGAGTTATTGTGTCACGAGTTATTGTGTTGTAAGTTATTGCGTTGTGAGTTGTTTTTTCGTGTTGTGAGTTATTGTGTTGTGTCGTGAGTTATTGTGTTGTCAGTTATTGTATCATTTTGTGAGTCATTTTTTCGTGTGTGAGTTATTGTGTTGTGAGTTATTGTTTCGTCTTGTTAGTTACTGTGTTGTCAGTTATTGTTTCGTTTTGTGAGTTTTTGTGTTGTGTTGTGGGTTTTTGTGTTGTGAGTTATTGTTTCGTGTTGTGTGTTTTTGTGTTGTGCTGTGAGTTTTTGTGTTGTAAGTTATTGTTTCATGTTGTGAGTTTTTGGGTTGTGTTGTGAGTTATTGTTTTGTGTGTTGCCCATTTTTACCTGCCGACAGCCTGTTCCCACCTGTAAGGACAGCTGTGACTGAGGCTCAATGGGACTTTGTTTTAGAGCTGGGGTGGGCATGCCCGGCCCTTGAGGGCCAGTGTCCCTGCAGGTTTTTGTTGTTTCCTTGCTTTAACACAACCATGACAAACACGACCGTGTCATCAACAGAGTTGTGCAGACCGTGGTGATGTGGGGATGGTGATTATTAATCAGCATCAGGTGTGTTGAAACCTGCAGGACACCGGCCCTTGAAGACTGGAA
>CM074494.1:13496066-13511269 GCA_037389245.1 Oryzias sinensis | reverse complement strand
AAGTGATACACGATGCTTTTCTAAAGGAGAAAAAGCAGGATGTTCCAGTGTTTGCTATGAGAAATGGTAAAAGGTTCTCAATGGTGGCCTAAAGGAGGAAACAAAGAATGGTTTCCTTAAGGTGAGGATTTCAGTTTTTCCTGAAGGAAATAATGAAGAATACTCAGGTGTTTCCAACAGAGAAGGATGAAGGTTGGTCCATATTTTCTTGAAAGTGAAACAGAATGGTGTTCCACTGGTTGTCATGAGAGAAGTAGCAGAAGTTCCACAGAGTGCCTATAAGGCGGTGATGAAGGAGGCTCTTTCTAAAGGAAACTCTGAAAGATGCTCCACTGTTTCAGAAACAAGACAGGAACAAAAAGGCAAAAGACAACAGATGACCTGCAACACAGACACTGAAGATCAAGAAAAACAGCTGTGGGCGATTAGCAAATGAAATCAGGGAGACTTTGACAGCGGGACAACACAAAACCTGAAAGCAGAACATTAAGCGAACAACAGAAAAAACAATGAAAATTGTCTAATTTTGGGAAACCTGTCTGAATCTCCTCATTGTCCTCTGATGTTTGCTGATGGGGGCAAGGTGATGAGAAGGAGGATATAGGAGAAATTTTTTTTTAGATAAACCCAGGTCATCAGGAAACTACCAGCCAGGTCCAGCTCCTGAACAGAAGAAGGAAGAGACAAAAAAATGAGACAAAAATAGAAACTTGTACCACATGGAGTTTCCTCCCCAAACCTTTTTGGGCCACAGGTGGTGGAGAAGCAGGTCACACAGGCTCTCCTTCCTGTCGTAGATAAAACTGATGTTCTTCTGCAGGAGGTCTCAGTGCCAGAGGGGAGGGAGAAGCTGCTCCTAAAACTGGTCAACGGGATCTAGAAAACACCAGGTACGGAATCTTTTTACTAAGTAAAATATGACAAAGTTCCTCTGTTTGGGGCATAGGAGGAAATATCTGATTTTATGATGTTGGTCAGTAATGACTGAATCCCCCATCAGTGTGTTTGTTTGAATGAACAAACAGTGTGTTTGTTGTTTTTTCGTGAGATCGCCCCATCACTCAGATTCAGCCTTATTCATGAGGATTTTTAAGATGCTTTTGCTCTCAGTTACCTGGAATCACAGCTGGTAAGTTTCCGTATTCCCTCTAGTGTCTGCTAACCTTCAGGGCAAATCTCTGTGAAAGACGATCTGAAAGATTTGGTTGTCTAATTTGGTTAAGGTGTGAAGAAAAGAGCCGCTATTGTTCCTGACAGGGTGGAAGTAACTGGACGCATGCAGTTCCCTGAATGCAACACCGGCCAGTTTTCTAAGTGATTGATAAATTCGAAAATGTTCACACATCCCTCACACAAATCATAGTGACTCACAAAAACAGATCAAACAAAATTAAACAGAGGATGTCAACTTAAAAGAAAGAAAGAAAAAAGGAAACACCAAAGACAAATATATGTATATTTTTAAATGCCAATATTGTAAAAAAACATGACTTTTGTCCAAAACCCCACGATTTCTGGGGAAATTTGAAAACATTGAAACATTTAATGCAGTGCACTTTTTGTCACCCTGTGAGTCTCGGTGTGAATACAAAAACAGACCATCTGTATTTCAGCTCAGGAATCACAGTCAGAGTGGAAACAGGCGGTAAGGAAAAATTATTTTTTCAGTCACAGGAAAATCCGTTTTTATTCAATTATTTATTTGTGTATTCTAGAAACTCCCTAAATTAAATATCACAAAAATGGACAGAATTTGGTTTTAATATTCAGTTATTGAAGAAAACAGTCGGCCATATTACTTTATATTTATCATCATCAGAAAGAAGAAAGTAGGAAACTGCACAAGTTTTTTGAGTTTGTGTGAACATTTGAAGTAATTTGATTTATGTCACAGTCTGTTATCTTAGTAAAAGTTTGTTGTAGTTCAATGTTGTCGTCGTTTCAGTTTGTCGTAGTTTTTGTGATGGTCTTTGTTGCAGTGTGAAGGATCAGGGTCTTGATCAAGTGTATTTTGGCGGCGGCTCCAAACTGAGAATTGAAGCTGGTGAGATGTTTCTTAATTCGTCACATTGGAGGGATTTAAAATAAACAATCAAAGAAATCCTCAAAGAAATGATCAGAAAACAAACTCTGTTCAGAGTCTGCTGGAGTGTGAGGTTCATGTATGGCTGTTAGTGGTTGTGTGACTGCAACTACAGAACGCCAGATCTTTGGCGGCGGCTCCAGGCTCGTCGTGTCTGCAGGTCAGAAAATGGACATAAAGAGTTTTTCTCAACTGCAGCTTCTGCTTTGATTTCATGTCATATAATCTGGAATAATTTTGTATTTAATTTTTATGATCTAAAACCAAAGTTTTATATTGAAATGTTTGATGTTAATGACTTAATAGGATTTCAAATGATCATTGAAAATGTGTCATCCGTGATCCTGAAGACAACCTTCCCTTTGACTGAAGACTGAACAGTGCAGACTCACAGTCGTGTAGTTTTAGTCCAGCCGTCAGTCACAGTGTGACAGGCAACAATGAGAAAGTTTACTTCGGGGGGGGCACACGACTCATCGTCCTTTCAGGTGAGACTAAAACATTTGGATCAAAGAGATATTATTTTTAAAAAGCGTCTACAAAAGTAATCAGATTACATGCAGATCTTTGGATTTTTTCTTTACTTTTCAAAGAAAATCTGAGATTGTTGAATCTTAAAAGGCTCAATTGTTTAAAAATGATGGAGATTGGCTTTTTTTTAAACAAGTTCAGCCTGAAAAGCTTCACCTCAGAAGAGTCAAGAAGAGGCAGCAGCTCAGGAGGCTGCGGGGGTTTTAGTTCAGCTGTGAGGCACAGTGGGACTGGCGGACTGGATAAAGTGGTGTTTGGTGGAGGAACCCGGCTGACGGTGCAGACGGGTGAGAAAAAGGGGGGAGGAAAGGATTTGTGTGATTCATGAAGTCCAGAATCATTGATGTTGGAGAAAAAAAATCATCTGTTTTGGTAAAACAAGTTTGGATTGTCCTCCTGTTTTTATATATATTTTTTTGCTCTGGTTTGTGCGTCAGTCGTCTGGTTGTGCGTTCCTGCTTTTGTGTTGCAGAAATCTTTGTGGATAAACTGAACTTTGTAAAAGAAACAGACCTGTTAGATCTTTGCTGGACCTGGTCAGATGTGGTTCTGGTTCTGTGGTTCAGGTTTTGTTTGTGGAGCTGCTGCAGTTTCTGGATGATGTGAGTTCTGAAGAAAGTCCTTCTGGGCTCAGGTCAACTTGCAGGACGGTCTTGCACAGACTGAACCTGGTGAGTTCTGGTCAGTAAATGGACTTGATTTGGAGTTCTGATCATGGAGCTGATCTCTACTTTGAGCAGAAAGTTGACAGTTTTTGTCATGAAGCTTCCTGATGTGTGAATTCTGGAGATTACAACCGGATCATTTTTGGATCTGGAACCAGACTAACTGTTCATACGGGTGAGTGTCCATACCCGCGTCTTTAGTTAAAAATGAGAAATAATAAGGTGTAAAGTGAAGGAAAGTTTAGGACGGATCAGAATTAACAAACCAAATGTGGTGAAAGTTTTCATAAAAGACAAAAAGTAGGAACAATAAAAATGTCCATTGAAAGGCTAAATAAAGAAGAAGCATAAAACTGATTTATTCCATTGTTTTAGTTTGCTGAACAGATGAAGAGTTTGTGTCATGAAGCTTGTTGATGTGTGAATTCTAGAGATTACAACATTCATTTTGGACCTGGAACCAGACTAACGGTTGAACCCAGTAAGTTCTGATGCGTATCAAAAAATGAGATTCCAAATCAGAAATCTTCTTTTATTTGCTTAAATGTTTTTCATGTAACTTTAGAGAAAGGTTTAATGAAGAAATCCATTCAAATAAAAATAAAAAAATTACAAGAGAACGTTATTTCCAAAACCACAAAGTAATTTTTAACGATTGAACGTTCTGGTTGTTCAAATAAACGGACACAGACAGGAGTTCATTTTTTTTGGGTTGAGTTTGTGTCATGCAGTGTAACTGTGTGTGACTGCAGGACAAAAGGTCTTCTTTGGAGCTGGAGTCAGACTGATTGTTCAAAATCGTAAGTGTTTTTAGAATTGATCTCTTTAGAAAAGTGGATCTAAAATTCTCTAAATAGATAGAGCTTAACCAAAGAAGCTTAAACATTTTCCATTTAAACATTTAGTTGAATATATTTCTTATTTATACTCATGGAGAGTTTTGTAAACTCAATAGTTTTTGTAATGAGCCTCCATGATGTGTGTACACGAACACGAAGAAGACCATTTTTGGATCTGGAACCCGTTTAACTGTTGAAAGCAGTGAGTATTTTTTAAAATTACTCTGGAAAACAAATAAAGAGCCAGACAAATATTCTCTCAAAGCTAAAGGTGATAAATATTCAAATCAGGTTTTGTCTGAAGTCAGCTTTATCACAGATAAGATCTTTTGTTATTATTTACTAAATACTTAACATCAACTAAAACGACTGATAGAGTTTGAGCTTTGCTAGAGTCAAACCCGGTTTATGTCATGGAGCCTTGTGTTGTGTGAACACGGGTGCACGAAAGATGATTTTTGGATCTGGAACCAGATTATCCGTAGAACCCAGTGAGTTCTCAAACACTTTCAGTTTTTCTTGATGTTTTTTTCCTTCTTTAAATATTTCCTAAAATGGAAATGACTGCAACAAGTAAAAGCAAAACGAACCAGTCCATGATCCTCTTTGGACCCGGAACCAGAATGACTGTAGAACTCAGTGATCTGGATTGGACTGCTCCACTTTGATGTGGTTCTGGTGTCGCGTCTCTCTTGTGTTGGCAGTAAAGTGGGTTTTCTGATTCTGTTTAGAACTATTTAAGTCCCAAGCAGACTGGGTTCAGATTGTTCTGGTCCATGTTTCAGTCGTCTCAGGTTCGTGTGCTGCTCTCTGTGGGTCATATGGTTCTGGTGTTGATACAAAATCCTCTTCAGTGCCAGCACTGTTCTCTTCCAACTTGTTTGGTTCTGAGTCGGTTCTGGCTCATCAGTTGGATGAACGCAGATTCTGTCTGCTGGATCAGAACCAGCTACAGCTTGAAAGAACTGATCCAGGAACAACAGTTGAAAATCCTGTTAAAATATTTTGACTGTGATGAAAAGGTGAGGACTGATCCAAAACTCTGAGGCAGAAAACCTGCAGAGGTTTTTGTGAAGGAGCTGAATGTTGTGTGACTGGTAGCAATCAGAACAAGATCTTCTTTGGACCTGGAACCAGAGTGACGGTACAAACCCGTAAGTCACAGAACTAAGAATCTTATTATAGTCAGAAGAGGAATTTTAAATGAAATGTTTTTTTTTAAATAACATAACTGAAAATGCTAAAAACTGATTCAAATGTATAAAGTTGTTGATTCAAAAAGTCACTTTTTAAACACAAAATCTTGTGTATATTAAGGGCAAATGTAGAAAAAGACATTTACCTTAAGGTTTTTTTTTTTAAACAAACTGTAAATAAGTTAAAAAAATGAGAAAATTAGACGAGTAGAGTTTACAAACTACCTTTAAAAAATGTTTCTGAGGAAAATACAAGTTTTATGTTACAATAATTTCACCTACTTAAAATGAAAATAACATATTAGTTGCCAATAACAGCTTAAGGTTGTCAAAAAAGTTATTTTTATTACATACAAAGAAGAACACAAATGCTAAAACATGAGCTTTAAGGAACAGATTTTTGCGTTTTTATGAGAAACCAAACAGATCATTGAGTCTGATTATTGTCCTTGATCGGAATTTAACTCACTGATGAAGAGTTTGTGTGCTGAAGATTCATGTTGTGTGTCTGCTACCACCCCAAACAAACTGGTGTTTGGAGCTGGAACCAGACTAACCATTGAACCCAGTAAGTTCTTCTGACTATTGTTAATCTACATACATTTTTAAACATATTTTTCTGATCAAAGTATGAGATTTCTGTAGTGCAAACAAAATTAAAAATCAGTAAGTGGGCTTCTTTGGTACAGAGAAAGTAAACTTTTTGGGGGACAATTTTTTTCTTAGCAGTGAAGTTTTTGGGACCCAAACTCGACATCAAATATGAGTAGAAAGAGAGAAAAGCCTCAGATAAAGATGTTTTTAAGTGAAGAGTTTTTGAAGGTTACGCGCAGAGCACGTTTGCGTTGATGGGTTTGTGTCATGGAGTGTTGTGTTGTGTGAATACTGGCAGTGCAAGGAGGATGGTGTTTGGACCTGGAACCAGTTTAACCATTGAACCCAGTGAGTTCTGAATTTAATAGTTGTTTGATAAGAAGAAGATAAAAGTTTAGTATTAAAAATCATCTTTTTTAAATGACTGAATGTGTTAAAGGACAGTCAGATTATGTATCAAGAGAGTGACTCAGTCTATGAGTTCATTAAATTTGGTTAGATTAACATTGGTGGAGTTTAAGTTTGGTGATTTTTGAAGTGATATCAGTTTAACTACTAAACCCATTAAATACTTACATTCATTCTTTTTGTTATAATAATGCAGATGGTGCATTAAAGGAAGACCAATTATTAGAAACACGATTTCTTTCTGATGATCGACTCTTAAGACTCATCAAAAATGCTCTGAAGTTTTCTGTGCAGAGCAGACAGAAAAGAGTTTGGAAAATAAGGAGCCATCCAGAGGAGGACTGCATCTCTATAAACAAAGGTTTTATGGATGTTGATCCATTAGTTACAGAGGGACTGCGTGAGATTACATGGTTTGTGTCATAGAGCATTGTGTTGTGTGAATAGTGGTGGAGTGAGTCGGATGCTGTTTGGACCTGGAACCCGATTAACCGTCCAAACCAGTGAGTTCTGACATGAACAGCCTTGTTTTTGGTGAATTTTTGGTTTTCTGATGTTGGTCTGTTCAGAGACATCACCTGGACCGAAACGAGCTTGGTTTGTTTTGTCGACACTTGGTCTGTCTTCTGTCAGCTGGAGAAAGCCAGTGACTGAAGAAGCTTTGGTTTGCGTTTCCATGCAGATGAAAAGGTCCGTGTTCTGCCGACGGGTCAGTCTAATTTGATCTCTCTCATAAATTAGAACTATTGGAAGAGTTTAGCAGAAGCCTTTGGACACAGGCTGAAGTCTGCTGTGGTGCTTTGTGTTGACTTTGTGTTGAGGGGTTTCATGTTGTGTGAATGTTGGTGGGTCCACAGGCAGGCTGCTGTTTGGATCTGGAACCAGATTAACCATAGAAACCAGTAAGTTCTAAGTGAATTGTTACAAAGTTACAAAGTCACTTGGAAGAATTTGAGTTCTTCATTGAAACTGTTTGCTTTGATGTTTATTTTTTCTGGAAAATATGTTTTTTCTGGAGCTTCTGGACTCTGGTTTATCTCCTCTGGAGTTTTTGTTGTGAAGCTTCTTGCTGTGTGAATACCGGTGTCAACAAGCTCATTTTTGGATCTGGAACCAGGGTTACCGTAGAAACCAGTAAGTTCTGAAATACATCAAGTTGTTTTTGAGTAATCAGGATTGAATAAATTAAATTGGCGCTGTGATGGACCGGTGAACTGTCATTGAGGTAACTCACCTTCATTCTTCATTAGTTGAGTAGGAGGCAAGTTTAGAAAATAGATTTGATGGAAAACATGAAGGAGATAGAAAGAATTTGGGTTTTATAGAAACGTTTGTATTGTCTGGAGCTTCTGGACTTCTGGATCCAGCTCCTCTGGAGTTTGTGCTGTGGAGCTTCATGCTGTGTGAATGTTGGTGCTGCAGAAAAGATTCTTTTTGGACCTGGAGTCCGAGTTTTTATAGAAACCAGTAAGTTCTACTCTTTTCTAAACCGTCCGTGAGTCAGTTCTGTGTTGGACTATGAAGAAATGTCAGAATGAAACAGAAAAGGATTTAAGATAACTGTAAAAGATAAGTTTTACCCATAATTCTAAACTTTATCTAATGAAATAAAAAACCAAAGGCTTATAGAAAATCTGTATTTTAAATTTGAGTAAATTCAAAGCAAATGTTTTTAAAAAAGGTACAATAAAACCTAAATAAACTGAACTAAAGTAAATAGTTTACTCTTTAAACGCACATTTTAAATTGAATTTACAGCAAATATTAAATTCTAGTGTCCAATGAGAAGATTTATTGGTGTGTAAATGTAAAAAATAATGCTTTGTGCGTTTGTTGGCTTTGCTGAGCTTCAAATTGTGTTTTTTGGACTCTGAATCAGACTGACTATTGAAAGAAGAAAAAAATTATAATCATCTTTATAAAAACACAAGTTTTTTACATAAAAACAGCTTGATTATTTTAATGTTTCAAAAAATATTATATTTAAGATGAAATTGATGAGCAATTTAAGAAGTTCAGTCTTTGCTAAAATAACATTTGATTGATGTTGATTTAGCTTTATTAGCTGCAATCATTATAATGCTGATGTCTGTTTGAGCCCTCATATCTGCAATACGTTTACAAATGCTGGATTTTCATGTGATAAAACATGGAACCAGTTGGAAAAGTGTTTGAAAGTGAATCGCTGGGTTTGTGTCCTGGAGCTTCATGTTGTGTGAATGCTGGCACCGACAAGATCTTCTTTGGATCAGGAACCAGATTAACCACTCAGACCAGTAAGTTCTGCTGCAACTCATCCAAAAAACTTTGATCTAGTTTAACATTAGGAAATGTTCTAGACATGAAGCTGTTATTGTTTAAAACTTTCTTGTTTTTATGGATTCAAAGCTTCGGATTGGCTTCTTTTTGAAGTATGCTTCAATTTTCTCAGGTAATAATATTTATTCCACACTATCATGGATATTTTCATAATGTTTTTATTTTTATCTTTTTGTTCTTTTTAATTTAAAAAAATATTATTATTTTTGTTGCTACCTGAGGGCGGATTCTGGAAAAACTGCTCAAATAAATTTAATATAAAATAATAATAAAAAAAAACAATTCTAAACAATTCTTTATTTTCAGGCATTCAACTCAGACAACAGATCAGGAAAAGGCTTTTGAAATGATGTCTAATAAAACCTCAGTTTGACATCGATGATGGTTTTGTTCACAAGATCAAAGGCAGAGTTAAAACGTCAAAATCCCAGGTTCTGATCAAAGTTTGACTTCATTAAAATGTTGATTAAAAAGAACAATTTAGGTCCATAAAGTTCTGCTGGAGCAGCTGTTATTGTAGCAGAGCGGTGGGTTGTGTGTCTGGTTATGGAGCTTCAGACAAGATGATCTTTGGACCTGGAACCAGATTATCTATTGAAAGCTGTGAGTTCTGACAGTTTTACTTTGTTTTTTAAGACGTTTGGTCTGAGTTTGACTCAAATACTGTTTGAATATTGGTTTAGCCAGATGCATTGACAAAAAGAATAATCATACAATCTTAGAAAAGGCTGTTGGTGAATGTAATGGTGATTTTTGTAGCTCCAGGCCATTTCATTTTGTCAGTTGTTCAGTTTGTGGCTCCGTTGTTGTTGTGTTTGTGCCATGCAGACGCGTTTTGTGTGTCTGGTTTTGGATCTGCTAAAGCGACTATTTTTGGACCTGGAACCACTTTAGCCGTTGAAAGCAGTGAGTTCAGATCAGAATCAAGCGTTTTATCATCTGCATAGAAACAGACGTACAATTCCTTCATGACAATGAAATATAATTTTTGGGATTAAACCATCAGGAAATCGTTCTGTTTAGATTGATGGCTGATCAGTTTGTTTCTTGGTTTTTGTTGCTGAGTTTCCTGTTGTGTGACTACTGGTTCTGGATATAAGATCATCTTTGGATCTGGAATCAGAGTTTCCATTGAAAGCAGTGAGTTTAAATGTTTTTTTTTTGTTTTTCAACTTTTAAAAGAAGTTTTTTTGAGTTTGACTAAAATCAAAGACGGTTTAAATATTAATTCATTAAGAAAAAAATGAATTTACTTAAATGTCCCAATTCTTTAAACTGATCTTTCAAAAGGTTGTTGGTAAATGAAAAGGGGATTTTTTAAACTCCGTGTCTTTATGCAATTGACTTAATGAGAATAAATGAGGAGTTGTTTAGTTTGTGTTGCTGAGTTTCCTGTTGTGTGAATGCTGCAAACAAGATAATCTTTGGACGTGGAACCAGACTGATCATAGAAACCAGTAAGTTCTCATGAAATGAATCCATAATTAATGGTTCTAACGTGTATTTGCAATAGGGGGTAAAACTTTAGGTTCCTTTCTTTGGCTTTGTTGTTGTTGTTGTTTGGCTTTCGTCTCTGTTGTGTTGGTTTTGGATTTGATCTAAAACAAATCAGAATAATGATTTTGTTTTGGTGTAAAAGCAGCCGTTCTCCTTGCTGAGAGTCGTTTCTTAGGTTTGTGTTGTAAGTCTGTGTGTTGTGTGACTCTTGGTGGTGCCAACAAGATCATCTTTGGACCTGGAACCAGATTATTGGTTGAAAGCAGTGAGTTTTGATGTTTCAGTTTATTCTAATCCCCCAAAGAGAAAAATATAAAAGGCTGACGGGAATGGTTTGATCTTAAAAATGATCAAAAATAAGTGTAAATATTCAGACAGATGTTCTGACAGCTTCTATTATTTCTAATAACCTTTTGACTTTTAGTGATTTTAAAAACATGTTGATTTAATAAGTTATTATTGGGTGAAATTGATATTTTCTTAGTCTAAAACTGAATTCCAGAGTAAGTTAAAAGCAGAGAAGGTTGTGCTGAGTTTGTGTCACTAAAACTCGTGTGGTGTGAATGGTGCTGCTCAAAAGATCATCTTTGGACCTGGAACCAGTGTGACCATTCAAACCAGTGAGTTCAGATTCAAAATGATACAAATAACCTAAAGTATTATCATTACGCTGATGCAAAAGATGAACTTGGTTCCTTATCATCTGAAAAAGACAAACTGTAAACATTTCATGTTTAGAGGAAAATCCTCTTGAATCTAAATACAAAAATCTAAAATTATGTCAAAACCTTATTAAAAGACGAAAGGTGGATTTGAAAGTGAAATAGGTGCTGCAGGTTTCTGTGTCAGATTTAAAAATAGTTTAACCACAGATTTTGCATATTTATTTATTTGACTGAAACAGGAATCGTAAATTATCTGAAAAAAATTTGGAGAGTTAATCTTTTTTATACTCAAAATCGTTTCCTCAAAAACCTGATTTTTGTTTAATTTTGTACTTAAAGTTGGAAAATTATCTAATTTTCCCGTCTAGCATTGATGTAAAGTGCGAAGAACATGTTTTAGGTGAACTTCAATTCAGTTGGAAAAGAAGATAAATATTTTAGTAAGTGAAATACAAATTTGTTCGGTTTGGTTGGTAACAGCGATGTTTATCTGCAGAATTAACTTATTGTTTTTTCTGTTGTAGTCGTCTCTTTAGACTGGGCTGCAGTTTTTGTTGAGGTTGTTCTTGTTGTGTGACTGATGTTGGTGGAAATAAGAGGATTTTTGGACGATGAATCAGAGCTACTATTGAAACCAGTAAGTTCAGACATTTATCATATATAGTTCTTAAATGGAGAAAAGAGTAAAACTAGAGAAGATTTCTGTTCAAGTCAGTAGCTTCGAAAAGTCTATCTTAAAAATGTTGCTTTAGATTTTGTTCAGTTTTTCTGAATATAACCTTGATTCAAAATTAATGAGGACTTTTAGTGTTTGTGTTGAGGAGAAATTAAGAATCTTAAAGTCAACATAAACAACTGAATTTCCAATGAAACGAGAATCCACTGTTAAACACTTGATGCTGCTCTTGTGTTCACTGAGTTTGTTTAAGAGCTTCAAGATGAGGAAATTCTGGAGGACTTTCTAGATCCTCTTTGGACCATAATACCTTTTCTAAACAGAATGTTTTTTCTTTTTTAAATTTCCTATAAACAGCTTTAAATGAAAGAAAACGGGGAAAACAAACTGCAGAATATTCAGCATTCAGAACAGATCTACAGTTTGTAGAGATGAGAGTTTGTGCTTAGAGGCGTCATGCTGTGTGAATACTGGAGGAGCATATAAGATCTTCTTTGGATCTGGAACCAGATTAACCGTTCAAACCAGTGAGTTCATACTTCCATCATTCCAGTTATGTTTCTGATACATCTTTAATTTTAAACTTCTGTGCTAAAACAATAAAAAATATTTTTTGTTCATGTTTAACTGTAAGCTTTTATTGTGAAAAGTTAGATATGACTGTAATCACAACCATTTGAAAACCATTTAAACAAATAGTAATGTGGATTGAAACTCATAATTATTTACATTTTTTTAACAAAAAGGTAATATCAGGTTATTGGAATTGGGTTTCAACGATTGATTCAAAGATTTAGTTTCCCAATGTTTGGACCTGGTGCCAGATTAAGGGTTCAAAATAGTAACATGCTCTTCAAAATGTCCAAAAGGATTTCTTTAAGAAAAATAACAGAGAAAACAAACTGTTTAAATGTTTAACAGTTTTACAATAAGACGAGATCTACAGTTTGTAGAGATGAGAGTTTGAGCTTTGGAGCTTCATGCTGTGTGAATGCTGCAGGAGGAAATAAGATCTTCTTTGGATCTGGAACCAGATTAACTGTTGAACACAGTAAGTTTGATTATTGATTAAATGAAGAGTTTAATCAGTTTAAAAAAGTAAAGAAAAATAACTTTTGCTTCACAAAAACATCATTAATCAGAGTCAGCAGACAGAATCCCAACCCTGGTTGTGTTTAAGGTTGTGCTCTCTGAGTTTGTGTGTTGGACTTTTACATTGTGTGAATCAGTTTGGAACAAACAAGCTGGTCTTTGGATCTGGAAGCAGATTATCAATTGAAAGCAGTGAGTTCAGATAAGTTTCTTTGCTTTTTTTAAATAATAAAAAAGATTTGTTATAAGTTTAATTGTCTGACTAAAATTTAAAAGCGATTCACATAACAATTTAGGCCGAAATTTAAAATAACACATTTACCATAAAAACACATTTTTTTCACTCGTTTGAAAAAAAAAGTTGTTGATAACTGATTAACAGTGAAAACCAGAGACATGCTTTTTTTGTGTCTTCAATAAAAAAAAAGCTTTCTTTAAGAAAAAATACTGAAAGAACAAACTGTTGAATGTTTAACAGTTTTACAATGAGACGCGATCTACTGTTTTTTGGAGATGAGTTTGTGCTTAGAGGCTTCATGCTGTGTGAATACTGGAGGAGGAAATAGGATCTTCTTTGGGTCTGGAACCAGATTAACTGTTGAACACAGTAAGTTTGATTATTGATTACTTGAAGACTTTATGATGATTCCAGTTTAAAAAAGTAAAGAAAACAAATCACTTTTGCTTTACAAAAAGCATCAGTAGTCAGTCAGCAGAGAGAATCCCAAACTGCTTGTGTTTAAGTTTGTGGTCTCTACGTTTGTGTGTTGGACTTTTACATTGTGTGACTCAGTTTGGATCAGCCAAGCTGGTCTTTGGATCTGGAACCAGATTAACCGTAGAAACCAGTAAGTGTGTTTAAACTCTAGTTTGAACATGTTGATGTGATGAGTTCAGTTTTTAAACGTCTTGAATTGTTTTATAAAGTTGTGAGTTGGACGGAGCTCCGTTTGTGTTTATGTACTGGACTTAAGATATAAAACAATTTCTGGATCTGAAACCAGTTTAACCATTGAAAGCTGTATGGTCAGATCAAATTAATGATGATTCCAGATGGTGATGGTCAACCCAAAAGCATAAATTCATTTAAGAAACACTAGGATTTCATTTAAAATGAATCAATATAATTACTTGTTTTGGTTGGTGTAAAAGTGATTTCTAGGGTGTTAGAGAAACAGTTTCTAGGTGAGAATCGGTTCCCTGAGTTCTTTGGTTTGTGTTGTGAGTCTGTGTGTTGTGTGACGGGTAATGCAGGCAGGATCACCTTTGGACCTGGAACCAGATTATCAATTCAAAGCAGTGAGTTCAGATGAGTTTCTTTGCTTTAAAAAAATTGTTCTAAGTTTAACTGACTCAAAATTAAAAGTGGTTCACATATTGATTCAGGCAGAAATATTGGAAAAACATTTACCATAAAATTATACATTTTTCACTTGAATTAAAAAAGAAAAAGGTTTTGGTAAAAGAAAAGTAGATTTCTGAAGCTGCATGTCTTTGTGATTTTCTGGGGCAAAAGTTGTTCAGTTTGTGTTACTGAGTTTCCTGTTGTGTGAATGTTGCAAATAAGATCGTCTTTGGACGTGGAACCAGACTGATCATAGAAACCAGTAAGTTCTCATGAAATTACTCCATAATTACATTTCAAAATATTAATGGTTAGTCTTTGTTAATCTTTAGTCTTTGTGACAGGTTGTCAAATTTTAGGCTTCAGCTTTTGGGTTAGGTTTAGGGATGCGTTTATGGGTCAATTGTTGTTGCGTTTGTGTTATGCAGATGTATGTAAAACCATGTAAAGCCATCATTTATGGACATGAAACCACTTTAGCCGTTGAGAGCAGTGAGTTCAGATCAGAATCAAACGTTTTCTGCAGAAACATTAACAAACAAAAGGAAAGATGTTTTTGGAAATGCTTTTCCAAGAAGCAATGTTGTTTAAAGTGTTATCATCTGCATAAAAACTGACATACAGAAATATAGTCATTAGGATTAAAAGGAAATGATCACATTTTGATTGATTGCTGATCAGTTTGATCTTCAGTTTATGTTGTTGAGTTTCCTGTTGTGTGAATACTGGAAACAAGATGATCTTTGGACGTGGAATCAGTTTATCCATTGAAAGCAGTGAGTTCAGATGTTTATTTCTATCATTGTTTGGGTGTTTTCTCCCCCAAAAAATAAATGAGAGAAATGATGAAAGGAACAATTTGAACTAAAACCTGTCAAAATAACTGAATTGACCAAATACTATACAATTACTCTCTTCAATGTTTAATAGCTTCTGTCATTTCAAATACCTGCATTTACAAAAGATGTTGATTTAATAGAATTTATTATTGGATGAAATTGAGATTTTCTTAGTCTAAAACTGAATTCCAGAGTAAGTTAAAAGCAGAGAAGGATGTGCTGAGTTTGTGTCACTAAGACTCGTGTTGTGTGCCTTATGCTGCTCAAAAGATCATCTTTGGACCTGGAACCAGCGTGACCATTCAAACCAGTAAGTTCAGATTCAAAACAATACAAATAGCTAAAATTATTTTTGACAACTCTGACGAAGACGGAAAACATCCGTCGATAGATGTAAGGTATGAGGAAAAACACAAACGTGTCTGATAATAGAAGAACTTTAGATGTCAGTTAT
>CM074494.1:13444365-13496056 GCA_037389245.1 Oryzias sinensis | reverse complement strand
TTAAAACTGTTTTATTCAGATAATGTCTGTGATGCGTTTTAGATTTGATCTCCAGTGCCTTTAGAAGAAGGAAATCTTTAGCTTTATTTTGAAAGGATGAACATGAAAACAATCACAGCTGCTTTCAAAACACTTCAAATTAAGGATAATCTGGATTGAAAAAAAAAAAAANATTTTGAACAGTTATAAAGGTTGATTGAGACTTTAGATCAGGGTTGATGGTTTGATTCCCTGGGTTTAGGTTTTCTGATAAACACCCAGTTTGGTTGACATTTTAGGCTGAAAATCCCAAATATATAAATCCAAAAGATTAAAAAGGGTAAAACTAGGTAAAAATTTGATTAAAACAAACTGTAACTTAAAGTATTTGATCAGAGTGAACTGGTTCCAGTTTGTGATCAGGAGTTTCACATTGTGTGAATGATGGAACCAGAAAACTCTACTTCGGACCTGGAACCAGTTTAACTGTTCAAACCGGTGAGTTCTAACATCAAGATCTTCATCCAGATTTTGTCTCATTTTATAAATGAAAGTGATGATGCTGCATATAAAATGTAACTAAAACAGCATCAATTCTTTATTTAGTCAATGAAGTCTAAAAGGTTGGAAATAGATTTTGGATCTTCTGGTTAAAGTTAATGTTATGAAAGAAGTTCTTGTTCATGGTAACATAGATCAGTTTGACAGAAGAGGATTTGTTTGGAACAGAGTTGTGGGTTTGTGTTGTGAGTTTGTGAGTTGTGTGACTAACAATGTCAAGATGATATTTGGATCTGGAACCAGATTAACCGTTCAGACCTGTGAGTTCACATTCAAATCTTTTATAAGTTTATGTTTCATCTTTGAAAGTTGTTGAAAACAGCAGAGAATTATTTTTTCTATGACAGTTTTTATCTTTTCAGATTATGAACAGATGAAGTACAGTCCACTTCAGTTTGATTGAAAATACATTGTCTGTATGTGAAAACTAGAATAAATGTACCTGGAACTAGATTAATGATAGAAAGCAGTAAAATCATAAATTAAATTCACTCAGAACTCGCTGCGAGAGCAGGAACAGATTTGCATAAGTTGCTTTAAAACAAAGCTTTTTGAATGTGTGAGCAGGGGGTGTACAATTATACTTGAGCTGATTTTAAATATGTTTGATTTTCATGTTTTTATGTTTATTTGTTTGCATGTGTGTGGGTGACAATGCCTCTTGACCAGGTCTCTCTTTGAAAAACAGAGATATTTTATTAACCTCCTCATAAAATGAAGATTAAAAAGTGATTTCTGATCTTCATTTTATGCATAGATTTTTATGCATAGATTACATACTTTTTTGTTATTAAACTTTTTTTTGGTAAAAGGTTGAAGATGTATAATGCAGTTAACTTTAAAAATGCCTGATTGAGTAAGATTTAAATAGAATTTTTATTTCCTTTCAGTAAATCTGGTCGTTGAAGGCAAAATTTGTAAAATAATTTTTCATATTCAGGGTTTTGGTTCAGTCCCCAGCTTCAGTTTATGTTGTTGATCTTCACGTTGTGTGACTCAGAGCTCAGTAAAGATGCTGTTTGGCCGTGGAACCAGATTAACTGTTGAACCTGGTAAGTTCACATATAAAATATTAATTAATTGTAAAGTTTTTTACCTCTTTATATTGCTGTCAAATTAGTTTTTTTCTAGTTATTCTATTTTGTTAAATTATGATTTCAATTAAGCTTATTCTAAAAGAAAAATGGGTTAATTTGAAAAGCTAAATAACTTTTTTTAGGTTAAACAAAATTTCAATCAAAAACATCTATTTAGTGTAAAATTATCTTTTAAAAAGTTTAAATGAGTTGAATGTAAACAAAGATGATTTTTGGATCTGGAACCAGATTAACCGTTCAAACCAGTAAATTCTAAATTGTATATTAGATAACGTTTCTAAATGGTTTTTAGGTTTAAACTCCAGTGCAAAACATGTTCAGCAGACAAGTTTGTCAATTTTTGGATCTGGAATCAAATTAGTTGTTGAAAACTATATATTTAATAATTGGCTAAATGAGGAGATTAAGAAAGTAAATGACTTTTGCTCGACAAACAAACGAAGAGAATCCCAAACCTGATGGTCTCTGAGTTTGTGTGTCAGACCTTCATACTGTGTGACTCAATCTGGATTAAACAAGATGATCTTTGGATCTGGAATCAGTTTAACCATTCAGACCAGTAAGTGTGTTTTAGATTGTGGATTGTACTTTAAAATATTAGTTTGTATTTTCTAAAAGTGTTGATCTGGTTTATCAGCGTATGGGAAGTGGACTAAGTAATATTTAAGAGAATCTTTGGATCTGGGACCACTTTAATCATTGAAACCTTGAAAGTTCTAATTCATGATGATTTCACAAAGCAAAAAGTTAAAGATGTTCAGAAGTTTGTTTTTAGATTATTTTATAAAAACAAAGTCATCTGCATAGAAGCAGACTTTATGTATTAAAGCATTTATTTTCTTCAGATAAAATAACTTTCATTTGCGTTTAATTTGAAGTTATTAAACGGAAGAAAAATCAAAGTTAAAGCAGGTATTTTATTTTTTTAATTTAGGAAAATTACATTTTTTAAATGATAATCAAAAAAGTTTGAAACGCTCCAAAATGAAAGTAACTTTAAAAAAATATTAGTTTTAATGAACTGTTTTAGTTTAAAAAGACACCAGATTGCTGATGATTGTTTTGTCCGCTTTGCTCTGGAAGTAAAAATTTTACCTGGAAGTAAAACTTTTATTTTACAAAAAACTAGATTTACTAGAATTTGGTTTACTAGAATTTGGTTGAGTTGGTGTTGTGGAGTTTCATGTTGTGTGAATTCTGCCAACAAGCTGATCTTTGGATCTGGGACCAGTTTAACAGTTCTGTTTGGTGAGTTCAGATCAAAATCCATCGTCTCCAAAAATTAATAATTCTAATGTAGTGTAACTCCACTCCATACTTGCATTAAATTTTAAACCTGTCGTACTTGCTGATAGGGTCAAAAGTTTTTAAGCCAGTTCTTGTTTTTTTTTAAAGCAGATCTACTTTTTGAACATTATTGTTTTGTTTTGATCTGAGAACCTTTTTTAGAATTATCATTTTTTATTAAGAAAAAATACGAAAATTAGGAATCTTTTCCATGAAAATACCTAACAAGTACCATACTTATCACAAGTCTGCGAATAGGGATTGGTTGCTTATAAAGATGTGAGTTTGTGCTTTGGGTCTTCTTGCTGTGTGAACACTGGAGGAGGATTTAGGATTTTCTTTGGATCAGGAATCAGATTAGCTGTGGAATCCTGTGAGTACTGACGCTGCAATGATATTGTACATAGGCATTGTGCTTCAAAGGTCTTCTCTGGACCTTGAAGCTGACTGGACGGGCAGACACTCACAGCTGGCTGTTTTTTTCATTTGGTTTGTCTTTGCTATTGTGTTTGTGTATTTTCCAACAGCATCTGTTGCACTATAGAATTTATCTGTAGATTTACAGTATATACTGTATATAAATGTTTACCTGCAGCCTCATCTTGGGTTTACTGAATACTGATCCGTCAGAAATCTTTATCATAGATAAAGCTTTGGAAGGCAGCACTGCCACTGCAAATGTTTAAAGAAAAGTAACCATCAATTGTAGGATTTATGTCAGTGTAGATACCCACAATTGCAAATTATATCCAATCATTTCATCAAGACTGAGTAGTGTTCGCTCTCTTAGGGATGCTGGTTATTGTGAGGATGTCAATTGTTGTGTGACGTATGCTGGAAACAACAGACTGGTCTTTGGATCAGGAACAAGAACCATCGTGCAGACCAGTAAGTCTTTTCTGTCCTTCATTGTGCTGACAATCAGACTTATCGACTTATATTCAGGATTATAGTGAAAATTCAGTGATGGCGCTGCTGAATGTAGACATGAATATCAGACCCTTTTGATGTCCAGAAGTGGACTTTGGTTCTGGACTTAAACACAGGCAGAACCTTTGCTGATTCTTTGTTTTTTTACTCCAAAAAAATTGGAATTGGATTTGGTTTATTTCAAGGAATCAAAACACAAAGATACTAAAGAAGACAAACATAAGAGATATATATCTTTATAGAGGTATATCAAACTTCAGATGAATGGTCACATTTTTATTGGCCTTTTTTTTTTAAGTAAGAGATACATATCCATATACACACATCCACTTACACATGTAAAAGATGCCATTATAACTACTCTAAATTATAGACATGTTTGGTCTTATACATACAGTACATAACACAATGAAGCCATGAAGTTTGAAGCTTTCCAAAAACAGCTAATTAATTGCTTGAAATGAGTGGGAGGAAGTAAGCCTATAAATTCTTATCACTATTATGCTAATGTTATAATTGAAAACAGTTTTTTGTGCAAAAAGAAGTGACCAAGATGAAAAACATTCCTGTCAATCAGTCTGATGATATGCAGACGATGTGATACTGTTGAATGTCGAAAAAATCTACAGATCAGATACCACGCATTAGTTTTGTAGAGTTAAGTCTGACTTTTAGACTAACTTTTTTAGAGTTTCAAGGAGTTTATCTTTCAGTGGTAAAACCAAACTAAGTTTTGAAAAAAAGTAAAAATCCAGAAAACGTTTATCTGGAATAACAAGGAAAATCATACATTCTTTTCAGTAACAAAATAAAATTTTAAGTTTTGCCTGTAGTTGTACTGCAGTGAGGATGTGTGAGTTTTTGTTGAGTCCACAGTCTTTGTGTGTCTGGAACTGGAAACAGGAAACTCTTGTTTGGGAATGGAATCAGGCTGACTGTGGGCAGCAGTGAGTACTTTTCTGCATTTATCCTAAAAAATGAGAGGTTTCAGAAATTGAAATTGATACATTCTACACACATTTTTTGTTTTTGTAAATCTTTTGTTTAAATCTGCACCTAATTAATATAAGGCAGTTTTAAAAAAAAAATGGTGTTGCTTCAGATCAAAATCATGATTCCAGACAATAGAGGAACAAACTTTAATCCTTAAATTTTACAAAAGGCCTAAAGATGTAGAAGATCTAGATATTAAAAAAATTGATTCATTTTATTTTTTCTCAGAAAACTAGATGAACTGTTCAAACCAGTAAATTCTAAATTGTATTCAGATTGCGTTTCTAAATGGTTTTTAGGTTTAAACTCCAGTGCAAAACATGTTCAGCAGACAGGTTTGCCAAATTTTGGATCTGGAATCAAATTAGTTGTTGAAAACTATATATTTAATAATAAACTAAATGAGGAGATTAAGAAAGTAAATGACTTTTGCTTCACAAAAAACATCATTAATCCGATTCAAAGACAATCCCAAACCTGATGGTCTCTGACTTTGTGTGTCAGACCTTCATACTGTGTGACTCAATCTGGATTTAACAAGATGATCTTTGGATCTGGAATCAGTTTAACCATAGAAACCAGTAAGTGTGTTTAGATTGTGGTTTGTACTTTAAAATGTTAGTTTGTATTTTCTAAAAGTCTTGATCTGTTTTATCAGCGTATGGGGAGCGGACTAAGGAATATTTAAGAGAATCTTTGGATCTGGGACCACTTTAATCATTGAAACCTTGAAAGTTCTAATTCATGATGATTTCACAAAGCAAAAAGTTAAAGATGTTCAGAAGTTTGTTTTTAGATTATTTTATAAAAACAAAGTCATCTGCATAGAAGCAGACTTTTTGTTTTTATCTTAGTTCAACAATTGAATATTATAAAAGTTAACTTTTTAAAAAAGGTAAAATAATCAGTTAAAGTTACAAATTTATAGAGCAAATTTGAAAAAGCATAATCGATGATCTTACCAAATGTTACAGATTTACTTTGAAGCATAAAGCATTAATTTTCTTTAGATAAAATCAATATAATTTGCGTTTAATTTGAAGTTATTAAACTGAAGAAAAATCAAAGTTAAAGCAGGTATTTTATTTTTTTAATTTAGGAAAACTACATTTTTAAATGATAATCAAAAGAGTTTGAAATGCTCCAAAATGTAAGTAACTTTTAAAAGTTATTTATGTTTTAATGAAAAGATTTTAGTTTAAACAAAAGCAGATTGCTGATGATTGTTTAGTCCGCTTTGCTCTGGAAGTAAAAGTTGAACCTGGAAGTAAAACTTTAATTTTACAAAAAAATAGATTACTAGATTATTGTTTTGCTTTTGTAAACATTTTGATTAAATCTGCACCTTAGTTTTTACCTTACCGTTATTTTGCATGTAGTTGTACTGCAGTGAGGATGTGTGAGTTTTTGTTGAGTCCACAGTCTTTGTGTGTCTGGAACTGGAAACTGGAAACTCTTGTTTGGGAATGGAATCAGGCTGACTGTGGGCAGCAGTGAGTACTTTTCTGCATTTATCCTAAAAAAGGAGAGGTTTCAGAAAATGAAATTGATACATTCTACACATATTTTTTGTTTTTGTAAATCTTTTGTGTAAATCTGCACCTAATTAATAATAGGCAGTTTTTAAGAAAAATGGTGTTGCTTCAGATCAAAATCATGATTCCAGACAATAGTGGAACAGACTTTAATCCTTAAATTTTACAAAATGCCTAAAGATGCAGAAGATCAAAATAAAAAAAAATGGATTCATATTATTTCTTCTCAGAAAAACTAGTTGTTTAATGTAAAAAGGATAAATAATATTCAGGTTTTTGCTTAAGCTTCGGTTGTTGTTTTTGGTCTTCACGTTGTGTGAATTTGGGCAATGCTAAGTTGCTGTTTGGGAGTGGAACAACAATAACTGTTGAACCTGCAAGTTCACATAATTATTGTGGATATTTATTCGAACATGTTTAATCAAAAGTCTGAAATGATAGTTTTTAATGATTAAACAAAAATGAAACTCTTATTTTCTGTAAATGCATAGTTTTTTCTTCAATTGTTCTATTTTTCTGTGAAGGAATGATTGAAAAAAACAGATTTCTAATCCTAAATCAGTTAATTTTATGATTAACATCAATTGGGTTTTTGGTTCAAACAAAAGAGTTGAATGTAGGAAGATATTGAATACGTGCAGAGGTGAAAGTTCACCTCAGTCTGCCTCAGTTTGTGCTGCTGGGCCTCATGTTGTGTGTCTGGTTATGGTGGAGGAGGATATAAGATGTTCTTTGGATCTGGAACCAGATTAACCGTTCAGACCAGTGAGTTCAAAATTCTATCATTCATATTATATTTTTAGTGCTTTTTTAAATCTGAATTCTAGTTTAGTTGTCAGGAAAAGGGGTAATTTGTACATAGTTTACTACATGTTTTATTGTAAAAGGTCAAATAGACCACAATCACAGCTGCTTTAAATTTCCTTCAGATCAGTGATCATTTGGATTGAAACCAAAAAGAAAGGACAGTTTGACATCATTAAGATAGTTAGATAGGACTAGTTTGAATCTGGATTTAATTTGGTTTCAAATTCTGATAGTGAGGACAAGTTTCTGTTGTGGAGTTTCATGATGTGTGACTGGAGTGAAGATGATCTTTGGATCCGGAACCAGATTAACTGTTCAAACCAGTGAGTTCAAAATTGTATTATTCTTATTATGTCTCTAAAACATTTTTAAGGTTTAAACTCCTGCAAAACATGTTTAGCAAATTATTTTTACATTTTTTATAATAAATGTTATTGTGAAAAGCTAAATGAGACTGCAATCACAGCTGCTTCGAAAACCCCATTAAATAAGTAATAATCGGGTTTAAAACGCATCACAATCTACATCTTTGTGTCAGAAAGATCATTTCAAGATGACTTTAGTTTTTTTTGTTTGTAAGGACAAGTTTGCCATTTTTTGGATCTGGATTCAGATTAGTTTTTGAAAACTATACATTTAATGATTGATTAAATGAGGAGATTAAGAAAGTAAATGACTTTTACTTTACAAAAAACATTATCAATCCGATTCAGAGAGAATCCCAAACCTGATGCTCTCTGAGTTTGTGTGTCAGACCTTCATACTGTGTGACTCAAGGAGGATATAAGATCTTCTTTGGATCTGGAATCAGTTTAACCGTTCAGACCAGTGAGTTCAATTTGATACAATTTATTTTAGGTTTCTGATGCGTTTTTGACACATCCCTGTTATCCCTGCTATGCTTATGTTATAATTGAAAACAATTTCTTGTGCAAAAAAAGGTGGCCAGGATGAAAAACCTTCATGTCAATCAGTCTGAGGTTTTCCAGACGATGTGAAACTGTTGAAGGTTAAAAAATCTACAGATCAGATACTAAGCATTAGTTTAGTAGAGTTACAGTAGGTCTAATTTTTAGATTAACCTTTTTGAGTTTCAAGGGGTTTCATCTTTTAGTGGTGAAACTTAAAAACCTTTTTTTGAGTTTTGGCAAAAGGTCAAAATCCAGAAAACTTCTGGAAAAAAATCCAGAAAATCATGCATTCTTTTCAGTAATGAAACAAAACCATAGGAAGTGTGTTTTGCATGTAGTTTTGTTGCAGTGAGGATGTGTGAGTTTTTGTTGAGTCCACAGTCTTAGTGTGTCTACATCTGGAAACTGGAAACTTTTGTTTGGGAATGGAATCAGGCTGACTGTGGAGAGCAGTGAGTACCTTTTTGCATTTATCACAAAAAAAAAAGTTTCAGGAGTGAAAATTTTCAAAACACTTAAAAACGTATTCCAGTCATAAGCAGACGATGCAAATTCTCTTCCATTCAATTAAGAATGAATGGAAGTATTTATGAAGCGCAAATTCACAGCTGTAAAAGAATGTTTTTTGGATTTATGTTTGATCACTTCATACAGAAACTAAGAAATCAAACTTTTAAACAGTTTTTGGGAAGAAAGTCTAAAAGCAGAGAAAAAAATAATTGATCTTCAGGATGGACAAAATCATGAAATCAATCTTAGGATGGAAGCAAAGACAAAGACATACTGTGTGCAGTTTTGAGGAACTGAGGCTGTGTGAGTTCTTGTTGAGTCCAGAGTCTTTGTGTGACTACATCTGGAGTCAGAAAAATCATTTTTGGTAAAGGAATGAAGCTAACTGTTCAATCTGGTGAGTAAATTTCAAACTTCATAGGACAATTTAAAGACTTGTGTCTTCTCAGCAGTATTTACTAATTTAACAAGAGCAGGAAAACTTCTGAGGATAAGTAATCTGGACTAAATGTTTGAAGTTAAAGACAGTTCCCCCTCTTTTTCGGGAAATTGTTAAAAAGACTTTGACAATTTAAAAATTAAAGAAATCCTTATGGATAGTAAGCAAAGCATCTTAACTCCAAAACGATAAGTCCAGATGACTTTTGTCCTCAACTTTTTCTGCTATGGAGACGTCCTGGATGAACGAGTCTCAGAGATAACATTATCTCTGAATAGGAAAAACTCAGAACATGTATCTTCTATTTTTTTCTCTTCTGACACTTTTTCTTCATTTAACATTTAAATGTGCTAAATCTTTGGAGAACACTTGTGTGTTTACTCACTACGGCAAAGCTCCCACAGTTCTTGTTCAGTTCACACTGACAGTGTGTCTGCATCTGTAAACCGGAAACTCTTGTTTGGGAATGGAATCAGGCTGAGTGTGGAGAGCAGTGAGTACTTTTACGTATTTATCACAAAGAAAAGAATAGCTTCATGAGAGGCAATTATCAAAATAGTTAAAAACCTATTCCAATTATAAGCAGACGATTTGTTTCTAGTCAATTCAATTCAGCGCTAGTTTACAACTGAGGCTGTGATATTATGATACACAAATGGCAAAATTAACTTTACAACCACCTTATTATTTATGATTGTTTTAATCATATTCAGTCCAGATCATTTCATTTGGACCAGATTGTCACCTTTGCTTAATACCAGCCAAGGACCAACAGATTACATACAAATGTATTATTCACAACATTAATGTCAATTAAATATTGAAATTGATAATTGAATTCTTAAATTTGTAGATATTCTTAAAGAAATTAAAAATATAAACTGTCTCTAAATCCCCCCGTTACCCTGCATAACCTTTGTTTGATCACTACATAGAGAAACTAAGAAATCAAAATTTTAAACAGTTTTAGGAAAGAAAGTCTAAAAGCAGAGAAAATACCCATTAATCTTCAGGATGGAGAAAATGAAATCAATCTTAGGATGGAAGCAAAGCCGTGAGGAATGAACATTGTGTGCAGTTGTGATGAACTGAGGCTGTGTGAGTTCTTGTTGAGTCCAGAGTCTTTGTGTGACTTCATCTGGAGTCAGAAAAATCTTTTTTGGTGAAGGAATGAAGCTAACTGTTCAGTCTGGTGAGTAAAATACAAATTTAATTGGAAATTAAAAGACTTGTAGCTTCATGACAGTAGTTACTAATTTAACAAGAGCGAAGAAAATTTTAAGAATAAGTAATCTGGACTAGTGTTTGAAGTAAAAGACGTTTCGCCACTTTTTTAGAGTCCAGAAGAGACTTTGACAATTTAAGAATTGAGAAATCCTCATGGATAGGAAGCAAAGCATCTTAACTCCAAAATGAAAAGTCCAAATGACTTTTGTCGTCAACTTTTTCTGCTATGGAGACATGTTATAGTGTTATCTCAATAGAGATAACACTATAACATGAACTGAATAGGAAAACTCAGAACATGTAGCTTATATTGTTTGTCTCTCTAGACACTTTTTCTTCATTGAATGAAATTTCCTAAATCTTTAAAGGACGCTGTGCAGCTCCTTTGTTTGATCACTGCTGCTAAGCTCCCAGAGTTCCTGTTCAGTTCACACTGACAGTGTGTCTGGATCTGGAAGCTGGAAACTCTTGTTTGGGAATGGAATCAGGCTGAGTGTGGAGAGACGTGAGTACTTTTACGTATAAAACAAAGAAACAAGATGTTATTGGCGAGATTCATGAAAACTGTGCGATTCTTTTCTGTCATAAGTCAATAAAAAACTAAATCAGAGAGAAGTTTTTTCCTGGTAAACAAGCTGATGTTAAATCTGGTTTGGTGGCTTTGGTGACACTGGCCGTTGAAAGTGAGCACTGACCTGCAGTTACTGATGAGGACAGACAGACTGAGAGTTCAGAGCTTCAGACACAATCACAGAAGAAACCAGAGCAAATATTCATTTACCTGCAGCAATAACATCAAGGCAATATTGGAATTTTAAGTTTGGATTTTATATAAAAAAAGTCTCAAAATTGAAATCCAAAAAATATTATTGTTTTTGTTCTATGAAATAATCCTTCAATCGTAATTAGCAAACCTGTCAGCCAACCTGAATCTTGAGTTTGCAGCTTAACCAAAGTCCCAATTTAAAGCAGTGAAAGCAAAAAATGTTGACATAAATGTATTTGGTGCTGCTAACATCTCTCATTGATCTAACTTGACCTTCAATTGACTTTTTAAATTGATTTTTCAATTGATTTTTTTTAATAGAATTTCAATTGTTGTATTAAGCAATATTAAAACATCTGTATGTAAGATATTCGGACAAGTTAAACATGTCAAACAGCGTCAGCGCGGACTGACGTCCCTCCTTCTATTTAGTTTAACTGCAAAATCATCTACATTTTCTGAAATGTTTTTCTTGTTTTAGTCGAGTATTAATGAAGAGCGTTTAAAAACAAAACGTTAATCCAACAATATAATGCAGCAAAAGCACAAACGTAAAAACACAGATGACCCTAAAGTCCCGTTAATGTCACGTTCCTGATGGTCCTGGAAGTTTAAAGATGTTAGTAGGTGAACCCTGCAGTTTCTGCTGGGCTCACATAGACTGTGTGACTGGAGGAGCATCACTGTATAAGCTCATATTTGGAGAAGGAATCACAGTAACTGTGGAGGACAGTGAGTAGATGTGACTCGTTTTAAAATATTTTATGATTCTTTATGTTTTTGTACTTTTCTTTTGCTGTTTTGTTGTTCAGTCATAGTTCATTCATCAGCAGGTTGTTTTTCTGTCTAGTATGGACTTCTGTTCAGGTTAGAAGAAGCTGTCTTCCCCTTCATGACTGGCTTTATTAAACAGAAAGTCTAATGATGAAATCGATATGAATTATTAGAGGTGGCATGTTTTTCCATCAGCCTGGAGTTACAGCTGAGGGGTCACACACTGTGTGTCTGGATCAGGCTGGAAAATGGTTTTCGGTAGGGGTGTCACGCTGACAGTGCACAAATGTAAGTTTAGATTTCTTTATTTTTCCTTTTATTTCCGATAATGATTTTCCAAATAGAGGCTCTAGCTGCTGAGTTTATATTGTTTAGGTTGCAAAGAGGAAAAAAAAAAACTATTATTTTCACTCCCTACTGATGCTTTGGTATTTCTAATTAGCTGAATGTTGTCTGAAAAATTCAGCTATTGCTTTAAACACAGAAAACATGCAACACAGTGCTCAGAAAGTTACGTCCAAACTAAAACATTACAGACTTTTTTATTGTTTCCAGTAATCTCTTTCTCTTTTCTCTTCTGAATTTTCATGCTTTACATGAATTTGTACCATTTTTTTCTATTCTACTTTCATTAACCTGTTAAAACCCGAGCTAATACTTTCCACACACACATAGTCACAAGGCCCCAGTTAAGCAGGTCTTAAGAAGTTAAAATAACTGCAAAAGTCAAATCTAACATGTGAGGAGACAAATGTACCACAATGCATCACTAATCATATCAGAAACATGTGCTGTAATAATGACTACAAATGTTATTGTTTACTTTTTAGATGAATGAAAGTCTGGAAAGAACAATTGGAGAAGCAACCTTCAGCTTTAACCACTTTAGCTTATAAAAGCAAAGAAAGGCTTTTAGAAATATCTAATAGAAATAGAAATATCTTTATTTATGTACAACGAAATTACAGATTCATGCTTTACATGAATTTGTACTATTATATCTATTCTACTTTCATTAACCTGTTAACCTATTTTCACAGGAAAACAGACCAAACAGAAAACCAGAGGCTTGTATTCCTTAGAAAGACCAAAACTGAATTTGACTTAAAAATAAAGCTGTTTAAAATGACTATGTGGAAAAAAAAGGAATAAACACACCAACGAGAAACACAAAATTGTGATGAAAGTGTTTGCATCATTGCAGGTTAACAGGAATGTTATATACGTATATATACATATTTTAAAAAAAGTGACAAGAAGCAGAAAAATATGTTATTAGCTTTATCTTTACACGGCTGGCGGTCTCGACTCTTTGAATTAAGTGGTTTGTCGGTTGCTACACACAAGTAACTGCTATTGATGAGTAAAATATTACCGTACTCACAATTCTTTAGTAATGCCTCACACTACTTTACCATAGCAAAAAGTACTATGTGATGATAATGAATAACCCCCTACATTGATTAAAATGTAGGCAAACTAAAATGAGTAAGAGCTTCACTGCAGTCTGTGCTTGTTGTTGGAGCTCCTCTCAGTGTGTGACTACTTCTGGAAACCTGAAGCTCCTCTTTGCTTATGGAACCAAACTGACGGTTGAATCCAGTAAGTTATTTGTTGTATCTTTCCACAAACTTTATTGTGTAGCTGGGAAAAACAATTAAATTCAGACTACGGTTTAAAAAGGACATGTTTTTTTTTTAAAAATTGCATTGATCAGAAAAAAGCACTCCCACTCAAACTCACAATAGAAAAGATGAGAAAACCAAAAATAATTTATGTAAAATTGTTTGACAAATATTCCACTGTGGGTTATTATAAGCCAAAAATTGCCTTTCAATGATTTTGAAAGTTCTCCATAAATGATCAGCTAAACTAATGAGTACAAATAAACAAATATAAATCAATAGTACTTCGAAAATTGTTAAAAAAGAAATTAATTTTTGAACCAACTGTAAAAATCACATTTGATCTTTAAATTCTTTAGAAATTGTCCAAGTTCCAATAAAGACACACTTTTCTATATAGATATAGGATTCATAAGAGTATCAGAGCAGCTTTGTCAGATTAAATGTTCAAAAATTACGTCTTGACGAGGATGTGAGTTTATGATCTACTGCCACGAACTGTGTGTCTGGATCTGGTTTCCAGAAGCTTCTGTTTGGATCTGGAGTAAAACTTTTCATCAGCAGCAGTGAGTAAATATTTTAAACCCGAACAAATCACTGTTCTTTTTAAACTGACAGAGCTGGCTTGTGGGACATTATCAGTAATAAAGATGGTTACTGCAGTGTTTGAGAGTTTTGAGCTTTGTGAGCTGAGGATGAGCGTATTGCGTTTGACTCTGCAGCGAAGATCATTTTAGGCAAAGAAATGCAGCTAATCGTCCGCTTAAGTAAGACTCAAACAAATGCATATTTTAATTTTGACTTTTTTTTATTGATTCGGAAGTGAAAAGTATTCATTTTGATATTATAAACAGTGAAAAAAACAAAAATAAATAAAAAAACAGCTTTTCTGCCAAAAACGAAAACTGATGTCATTAATCCTGCGTGATAAGTCCTGTGGTCATATGATATGCTCATATGTTGTAGAAAATAAACCTGTTTCATTTAAAACATTTAAAAAAACTAATTCACTTAAATTTTCTTACATCTATTTCAGATGAAAACTAAATAGTCTTCAGTTCTTCAGATCTTTGTGAAATCCGCTGAAGTAAATTTACTAATAATTGCCTGCCTTAACTTCACAAGTGTGGTAGTTTTCACACTTTGAGAGTCTCCAGTTTGTTTGGGTTGTGTGTGAATTGTGTTTGTGCTGTGGTTTGTGTCTCTGTGTGAATGATGGAAGTTGGAGACTGATCTTTGGACAAGGAATAAAGCTGAAAGTCCAAACCAGTAAGAAACAATTATTTACTGCATCCATGCTCAGGGTTTTCCCAAACTTTGAGAATTCTAGTAATAATCCAAAATTAGGGTTGAAACGATTCATTTTAACAAGGGTTTGATTCATATCATAATTTGTGGTCGCTGATACGATTCATAGTTAATATTAGTTCATTTTGAACGATTCGGTTCACTGATCTAAAATGGATCAAGGATATCTTTAGCTCAAAATTTAACCAAGAAATCTTGGATTTGCAGTTTGAACTCAGTCATTGACCAAACTTCAAAGAATTCTTAGTTCTGCCTATTGCTGTTGTTGTTGGGGTTTCCTTCACTGTGTGACTCAGTCTGGAGCTCAGAAGATGTTGTTTGGGTCAGGAGTTGGACTCTCAGTTGAAGCGAGTGAGTCTTTTCTGGTTCTGATCCGTTTGTTGATCTTTAAAAGTTTTTATCAGAATTTTTGCCTCCATTTTTTTTAGCTTGTACTCACTAATCTGAGTAATTCTTATTTCGCCAGATGCCTCCTGTTGCTTTTGATATGTCATCAGACTTTTCAGCCAGTTCTGGCTGAAAAATCGTTTGTTGGTGTTTGGACTAGCACCATCAAATACGATCACGTTGACATAAACTCCTAAATGTTGTGATCATGTTCATGAAATGAGCTGGTTCTCTTAGTCAAGTTCTTCACTGTCAGATCTGAAATTATTGAAACAGGAAGCCATGTTGGACCTGAGGACCCTCACCCGAAACCGATTTCATCTCTCTGTTATGCATTTACTGTTTTCAGATCCTGTTTTGGATCTGTGAGACACATGCTTTTGTTGGTTCCATGTTCATGATACTGAGTTTGAGTCTCATCAATGGTTTTAGCTCTGCTGTCTGTCACAGTGTGGCAGTGAATTCCTTCTCCATCTTTCCCCGACCCCAAATCTCTGAATTTTTGTGTTCATGGGTCCTTCTTCTTTTGTGTGTTTCAGCAAATGAAGTCAAGCCGGACTTTTACTACCTTGAAGACCAAGATAAAGGAGACGACGTGTGCTTGGCCACAAGCTTTACAAGACATAATGCTGTGACATCACAACAGGATTTCGAGAGTTTCAATGAAACAAAGCCCACAATGATAACAGAATTTGGAGGGGTCTACAACCAAGTGGCTTTTCTTAAAGAGCAAGAAAAAGGAAAATGTCAAGGTGAGGGTCTCCACGTTGACAAAATTAAATAGGTGCAATAGCAATGCTTAATTTTTATTGAATAAAGTTTACTTTTTCAGAATTAAAAAAGACTTATCTTATGTGATCTTATTTTTTTACAGCTCTCTCTACAAGTGAACCCTGTACTCCTAAACCTGGTAGGTGTTCAGCCCGCTCAGATCTGAAGGTGTCTCTAAAGTTGTCTCTTTGGGTCGGCATCTGATTTCCATTCTGCTCCTGTTTGCAGACCCTATAGTGAATCTAGCATCTCTGACCATCCTCGGCCTCAGGGTGATCTTCTTCAAAACGGTCGTCTTCAACGTCCTGATGACGCTGCGCCTGTGGAGCAGACAGTGTGAGTACCAAAAGAAAAAAAGAAGTCTCATGCAGCCCATACAAAAGTAAACACACTAATCCACTAAAACAGGAGCTGAAGACTTGACTTAGACATGTTAACAAAAGTAAAAGCCTGGTTTGGGCTTTTGGGCTTAATGTAACTTGACAAAAGCCAGAGTTACATTTGTTACTAAATAGAAAACACTTAATTTGGACTTGTTACCAAAGACTTGACTTAAACTAGTCAATAAGTACTGTACTTTAACTTGTTGCCAAAGTTATTTTTCTTTACTTGACTTGGAATTTTAACCAAAGACTAAAGACTTGACTTATACTTTTAACCAAAGACTTGAATTGGACTTGTTACCAAAGACTTAATTTAGACTTGCTACCAAAGACTTGACTTTTACTTTCAACCAAAGGCTTGATTTTGACTTGTTACCAAAGACTAAAGACTTGATTTTGACTTGTTACCAAAGACTTCACTAAGAAAGTTACCAAATACTTGACTTATACTTTTAACCTAAGACTTGAATTGGACTTTTTACCAAGACTTGACTTAAATATGTTACTGAAGATTAAAGACTTGACTCGATTACTATAGAGCTGATTTGGACTTGTTACGAAAAACCTGAATTGCACTTGTTAATAAAGACTACAAACCTGACTTAAAACGGTTTTCAAAGACAAGTCTGTGGATCACTTTGGTGGAGTTTTAGCCAAGATCTTAATAAGCAAACCTATAGTCTTTTACTCGATGTAGTCCAATTTCTATTTTAAGAAATGTAAACTATAGAAGACAAAATGTTGGAGATGATCTACACTGAGGCACTTGAAAACATCATTTCTGGAGACGCTATCTGAATTAATCCTGACCGTCCAAGTGGAGGAGAAAGTGCAGGTGATTATCTTGGGATCACGCTGTGTTATTTACTCCGAATTTGTGTAAAACTTAGTCTTGAAATAAACCAAGAATCTGAATGTACAGATAAGACATGCTGAAGTTGACGAGTTTGGTTTCCAGATTTTAGACACTTGAGGAAATAATGGAAGGTTTATGAACTGTAAAATCTTTTCTGTTTGTTGACAACGATCCCATCAATTAAAGTTTTTTTTCTTTTTTTTTTTTTTCAGAATCTTGTCAGACTTGATCAGAAACCTCACTGTGAAGATGAAGATGAAGACAAAGATGAAGGCGTGTAAATAATCAAATGAGCTGTTTGCTGTTGCGTCTGTGAGAATGAAGCTGTCCTACAGAGAATGTGCTAAAGATGATCAAATAGAAATGCTAGTTTTGTGTTGACAGCATGAAAAACTGTTGATGTAAATATGACAGTAAAATGTAATGGGTTGATTATGTGATTTCTTATTTTAATAAAATCTCTGAAAATGATTTTGAATCTTTTTTCTGTTATTCAAACACATCCATCCATCTTAGGGTCACAGGACTATAGGAACCAAACCAGCTATTGTTGGGTGAATGGGAGGTATATATCCTGAGCAGGATGCCAGTTTGTTGCAGGGCAACATGCACACACACCTAGGGACAATTACAGGAACCAATTAATCTGTGAAGGATGTTCCTGGACTGTGGTAGGAAGCCGGAGTGCCTGGAGGAAACTCACACATACAAGAGGAGAACATGCAAACTCCACAGAGAAGGGCCCCAGCCTGGATTCAAACCAACGCCTTCTTGCCGTGAGGCGAGTGCTAACCACTCCCCACCCAGCAGCCCGCGGAAACATATTAGAATGTAAAATCTTGATTTGAATAAAAACTGTGCTGGAAACCCAAACTGCACATGCTTAGCCAATCAGCATAAGAGTGGATGGAGCAAACAATGCAGCCTACCAGGTTCAGATGAAAGGTTTAAAATGTGATGACCTCATCATAGCCAATAAAAATAACTATTATCAGTGAAAGCTGACCAATTTTCATTCAAACTTTGGCTGGAACATTTTGAACCAGCTGGGGGCTTTTTTGAAAAGTTTTAGAACAGCCTGATTGTTAAAAAATTAGGTGAGTCCAATCTTAAAGTAACAAATGCATGAACTCATTCTTCTGCATCTGTTATGTTGTAGAGATTGCAATGAAACAAACAAAAAAACCTTAGATAAACCAAACACTGAGTTCAAAAGTGCATAGATTATATTTAGAAAAATTCCATTTATAGAAGTTTACAATTTACAAAGGCTCTACTGCTCTGTTAAGCTGCTTCAGCCAAATGATTTAGCCAGCTGGGATAGGCAAGTCAAAATAGGCAAGTTGATTCAAATGTGCTTGTTCCAAAGGGGTCTTCTACAAAGTCTAAAAAGAGACCCCCCCCCCCATTTTAGTGTCCCAGTTGATTAATCTGCTCCACAGAGTCAACTGGTTCCAACCAGCTGGGGATAATTTGAAGGACAATGAACAAATTGTACACAAACACACATGCACAAAACAGCACACAACCCAAGGGCCTTAACACTCTCTCTTAACACCCCCCCTTCGCAAAAAAACCAAAGGTTTTAAAACACAAGGACTATTAGGGCACAACGTGACGAGCCAAAAAAAGGACAAGATTTGTTAACTCAAAGAATAGGGTGTCTTAATGTCACCAAGTGTGCGCCTCATCTCCATATTGCACTCTTGAGGCATTAAGGTACCAGCAAATCCATCTTTAGATGTGATTGGACAACCAAAGGGACAGAGATGGGAAGTTCCTGATTTTAGAAATATTCTGGAGGTGAATGAAGTTCTACAAGGTGGGTTTACGTGAAAATGAGAGTCAAGACCTCATCAAACAAGATTCCAAGATTTCTTACCACAGGACTGGAGACCAAATGAATTCCACTCAGTGTGATTGTGTTGTTACTAAGTGTATCCTTGAAGCACTTTGATCCAAGAACAGTAACTTCTGTTTTATCTGAGTTTAGTAAAAGAAAATGAAACTTTTTCAAACCTTCAAATCTGAGAGATACCTGTAAGATGTGTACTAAAGGTAAACACTTATTTAGTGCTTTACTTCCTTCTTAGAAGGCCTAAAGTGCTTTACAGTCACAGATACGCACACACACACGTTCACACCATGATGGCAGTGCCAAACACTGGCATTGTCCCACCAGAAGCAATGTGGGTTTCAATGTCTTGCCTGAGGAAACTTTGACACGAGTGGGGAGGGTGGTAATTGAACCTGCAATCTTCTGATCAGAGGGCGACAGCTCTCCCGCTGCACCATGAATGAGAGTTGCTAAGCTTTATTGGCATAGCAATGGAAAGTTACTTTATGTATTTTATCTGTATATATGTTGTGAAAACTTCTATGTGAGGTACTGCAGATAAAAATCCTGTTCATGGTGCAAAGCACATTTTCCTCTGTTAATAAAGTTTAAGTATTTTGTCCATGTCTAACAAATTAATGTGTCCCTATCTCCCACATGTAAGCTGTGTTGCCTGATATTGTCATCTAATGGGAGTATTTTGACTAATCAGAGTTGGACCAAGCACAGAGCCCTGTGGTGCACTATGACTGACTCTGCTGTGTGAGGAAGACTGAAATACATTTTCAGTCCCTCTATGGGGAAATTACTTTGCTGGAATAGCTACAGAAACAAACAGTAAAAAGTGGGAAAAGATGGAAAACATTCTATCAACATATAATATTTGAATGCTAGATAAAATTAGGAAAATATAAACAATCTTGCTCATGCTTGAGTTAGTACTTGTGGTGGGTCTGTTTGGATGTGAATGGGTTCTGTGAGGTGTGGTCTTTGCAGAGCCCAGCTGCAGGACGTAAAGACCTACAGCATCTCTTCACACAGTGAGAGTTTCACTGAAGCTGCTCCTTATGGCAGACAGCGCATGCTGCAGTTAAGACGGACTTGTGGTCCAGTAAAGATGTCATTTTTTACTGGTAGCTTTCTATCTTTTACCTCGCAGACTGACACAAGCAGCAGCCAAGGACAAAACTGGCCTTTTAAAGACTAATAATGCATCTTCTTCTCTCCCTCTGAGATGCCGCTGTTCCAGCAGGCTGTGCCGTACATGATGGCTTATGCCACTACAGAGTCACAGAAGGTCCTCAGAAAAGGACTCCTTCAACATAAAGGACTTCACCCCTGTGGCGATCCTGCTGGCCCTTGCCTGGGTGGCGGTTGTGTTGCCCGGCGGGTGGTTTTTCCTCTAGCTTTACCGCGTTGGTGTTGGGGGGGCTACCACTGCTGCTTTGGCAGGGGCCTTGGTGTGGGGATGACTGGGCACTCTCCCTCTTTCTTTTTACATTCCATCATCCACCTTAGAAGAACATGAAAACTCACTTGAGCACAGGTGTAAGCTGCGTGGCTGAATGAAATGTTTCACATGTTAGCCTGAATGCATAAATATGCATGTGTGAACGTTAGTTGTATTATGTCCATGTTGATGTGTTTGTATGTGGACATTTTTGGAGCCAACAGATATGTTTGAAACATTTGAGTGTGTATGTGCACAGGCCCCGCCCCTTTTATATGTATTACACATCTAAACCTGACAGTAATGATAATAAACATCCAGCAACTTCTTGCTTTATGATGCTTTATGATCCCCCCCCCTATAATCACCCTCCCCCCCTCTCTAACATCCCTCTCTCTTCTTCTCTCCTTTTCTTTTCTGTCCGGTCCAACATAAAACAGTTACAAAACTAATTCATTTAAATACAGTTTAGTCTAAATTAAAAAAGGGGTTTATTCAAATATACACCTTGTGTGTCATTCATAACCCCTATTGTAGCATTAAAATATATCCAACACAAGAGGCCTTCAGCTTTTGGACAGGACAAATTAGAAATAATAACATGAAGGTTTTCAGCCTCCCCGGCAGGTACAACTTGTTTGGAGCCTCCCAGTACAACACATCAGTGGTGATGGTAAAGTACTGTTTATTGTCCAGAAACTCCCAGAAACGTATATGGATTTACTTTCTCAAAGTAGCGTAGAGGGTGAAGAGAAAGTGCCAGGACTGTATCCTGGGGGACTCCCACACTACAGTTTTGACTACCATACTCACAATCCATGGCTCTAAAAAACTTAAACCTAATTGTCAGGTGGTCAGGTTCTCTTAGTGTTGCTGGGCTTTTCCAGGTGAGCGGAAGCACGATGAAGAAGTGATGATTTTCCGCGTCAAAGTTGGTTTGATAAGCAAACTGCAGCAAATCCATTGCTAAACTCACCACAAGACACAGAGAATCCAAGACATATTTCTCCAGAGTCTCCATGAGGCAAAACACGAGAACCCCCAATCTAAACCTTTTCAGATCGGTGTACTGATACCATGCAGGAAGTCCTCCAGAGCTGTGTTACCACTCCTGTGGCATCAAGCCCAGCTGGCGTCCTTGCTTTACATCTCAGCTGAATTGCAGATAGGACCACGGGTTGGCAAGGGGGTCTGTAGGCTGGAGAATAGTGTGGCTTCATGTATTTGAGCAACAGTTGGGTGGAAGAATGGGCCAGAGATGTGAAGAGCTGAAAGAGAGGGATAGTGTTGGAGAGATTCATTAATTCATCTTCTTCTTCTCTTTTGTCCCTCCTGGGGCTGCTAGAGCCTGCAGGCAAAGGCAGGTGGGACACCCTAGACAGTCTGTCACGGGGTCACATATCACACACACATGCACTCTCACACTCACACCTATGGACAATTTAGACTTGCCAATTGACCTTTTTGGACGCTGGGAGGAAGACGGAGACCCCGGAGAAAACCCTCACATGCAACATGAGAACATGCAAACTCACAGAAAGGTCCCCCATTGATGTTCTGTCGGGACTTGTACTGGGGGCCTTTTTGCTGTGAGGCAATAGCGCTAACCACTACACCACTGTGCAGCCTTCTGGAGGCCTTTTTCTTTCCATTCGAGAGATATGGAAAGAAAATGCAGGTGTGTTGGGGGTGGTGGTGGATGGTCAATCAATTTATATTGTAAACCCACTTCTGATCCCCCTCAGCCAAAATGTGTGGTTCTTTGATACGTGAAATGCTTCGAGGCTCCCCACCTCCCCATTGTCTTAATGCTGCAGTTGTTCCTCTATCTTTTTTCTATAGCTAGCCATTCCCCTCTCAGATCTTTCTCCTTACCTCCTTCAGCTCCCTGATCTGAAAGCGTGTTCTTCTCTTTTACGAGAATGTGGGTTTTAGAGCTCTGACCATAAAGCAGTCCATTTGTTTGTTTATTTGGAGCCCCATTAGCTTCCACAAAGTGGTCGGTAGTTTTCCTGGGGTCCATACGCAAAAAATACATGCATTTTACCAATTTCACAAAAACCAAAACTGATTTCACAAAATACAGTGACTAATTCATCATATTTACCTTAAAAGCTTCACATGTTAAAATAAGTTAAAACAATTTCATTTTTATACCAGCATATCAAAACACATAGCAACATAACATCAACAATAATACATTTCATAACAGCAAATCAGTCAAATTGTTAGTTATTGTAAGTAGTCCATGTATCTTAGTATTAATATCTTTTTGAAATGATATTTGTTACTAATAAGCCATGTCCTTACAGACACTTGATTCCATGCAACAGAAGATCTAAACAGCACTGTTCTTCTCATATAGTTAGATCTTGAAAAAGGAACAATCAAATCACCAGAGCTGACCTGACGAGTTTGATATTGGTGACAATACCCACTGTATAAAACTTTGTTTACCAAATATTGTGGACATTTTTTAAAAATGACATTGTGCATTAAGCATTGAAGACTGAGTTGTACTTTGTCTTTTATCATCAACCAACCTAAAACGGTGTGCATCTCGTTCACATTGGTCCAAAAAGAGCAACCAAGAGCCACCCTGGCAGCTCGATTTTGGGCAAGTTGTAATTTTTTTAGATGCCCCTGTGACAAAATGACTGGGCAATACTCCAGATGTGACAAAACCAAAGACTGTACAACTGTCCTCATGACTGAAGGTGGACAATATTGCGCACACTTCCGAGCCAGGGTGATTCCTCTGCCCATCTTGGATACTATATGATTAATCTGATCTGTCCAAGAGAGCTGATCATCTAATTTGATGCCCAGAAGCTTGGTTTTAGTCACTTGTTCAACTAAACTATTGTCAATCCTCAAATTCAGGTAACATGGTGCATTCAATAAATATTTTGTACCGAAAACGATGCATTTTGTTTTAGATGTATTATGAACCAATTTATTCAACTTAACCCAATGGGTAACTAAATTAAGTTGATTCTGTAGGGCTGTATTGAGCTCTGGGACAGTAGCAGATGCACAGAATAAAGTTGCATCATCTGCATATAACACCACTTCTGCATTTCTAATCTCCTGGGACACATCATTTACAAACACTGAAAATAAAAGTGGACCCAAACAACTACCTTGTGGAACACCACATGACATAAACTTTGTTTCAGGCAAGCTACCATTGAAGAGGTCTGTCCATCAGAGCCTCCTCTTTCTCAGTGGTCCACCTTTTCAATTTTTGTGCACCACAGGATGACTGGTCAAAACACAGGCTGTAGAAAGATAAAACTATGGTCAACTGTGCCCAGACGAGTGGGAGACAGGAACAATGTGCCCCCTTGGTATGAGCATAAAACATGTCCAGTATTGTATTGTATCTGGTGGGACAAGTAACATACTGTATAAATGTGGGCAGAACAGCTGTGGAAAACAGATGGGTTGCGTCTCCAGAGATGATGAAGAGGACCTGTGACTGCTGTGTCTGCACCTTGCTGGTGGAGGAGAGCAACATCTGCAAGGCTGCATCAGGGCTAGCAGAGGGGGGTACATACACTGCAATAGAGACATGTGTGAACTCCTGTGGTAGGTAGTATGGCCTCATGTCAACCGCAAAACGTTAATTGCTCTGCTTCATAGTTGCTCCTTCAACTGTGCAGCTTCTCAGGTTAGAAAATGAAGCTTCTGCTCACCAATGTCAGCTGTTCAGACCACAAAAACGATCCAAGGAAACTGTCAGGGATGTGGGGGGTCAGCTGTGTGTGTGTCAACACACTCTCTTAACTGCAGCGAAGGTATCCATTTAGTTGGATATGGTTATCACGTTCCTCATGATGATGGAGGGAAGGACTGGCCTAAAACGTCTAATCTTTTCTGGAATTTTTTCTTAGCACAGAGGTCTTTGTGTGGCTTCAAAACTGGAAAACTTTTCTATCCGATGAAAATGACCTCAAGCTTAAAGCATTTCCTGTGACTTGAATGATTTGTTGCAATATATGTTACAAAATGTTCTGGTCATTCATGTCAAATGCAGCACTGAGGTCTAAAAAAACAGTACAGACATAAGACACAAATCTGCAGGCTTCATTTTCACAGTTTCAGCTGTCAGACTGATGAAGGAGCAGATTGACTCTTTAGGCACAAAAAGTACTTTAAATAAAATAAATTATAATTTATCATCCTTCTTCTACTCCAGTTCTGCCCTGTGCGGGGTCCCGAGGTTTTTGAAGCCTATTCTAGTGACTTCAGCGTGAAAGTAGGGTGGGTGCCATCATAAATCAGTTTGAGTTAGCATTATTGATATCTTTATCTGACAGAAAATCAACATCAAAGAAAAAGAATTTAAATCCTACTTTTGCAAAATCAAAAATAAAACTGTGAAAAAAAAGAGAGACACATTGCCTCACCCCCATAAGGGCAAATATGCCTTAATTATACCAACATTTTAGTTTTTGACTCTTTCTTCCCAGCAATTCAGTTGAGAAAATACATATGGTGGTGCAGTGGTTAGCACTCTTGCCTCACTGCAAGAAGGCCTCCGGTTCGAGTACCAGCTGGGGGACCTGAAACAGCTCAGAACATCAATGGGGGACCTTTCTGTGTGGAGTTTCAAATTCAAATTAATTTTATTTATATAGCGCCTTTCATGACGAGAAGACAGCTCAAGGTGCTGTACATAAAAACAGCATCTGTTCTCCCAGCATGTTCTCCCTGTGCATGCTCTCTCCCACCGTCGAAAAACAGGCTTCATAGGTCAATTGGCAACTCTAAATTTTCCTTAGGTGTGAATGGGTGTGTGATTGTGGCCCTGCGACAGACTGGCGAACTGTCCAGAGTGTCCCCTGCCTTTGCCCACAAGTGGCCAGGATAGGCTCCAGCAGCCTTCTGACCCTGAAAGGGATAAAACGGTAGCAGATGAATGAATGAAGAAAAAAAAAGGATGAATAACAATAGATATACTAAATAAAATATATTGTTTGGATAGTTTTTTCTTTGCTATAAAAAGTTACTTTTTCTTCACTTGACCTATAGTAAGACCATAACTACTGTAACACATATTAATTACATAGTAAATTTCCTTAACTGACAATGATTAAGATGTGTGTGTGTGTGTGTGTGGGGGGGTGGGGTGGGGGGTGGTGGTGCAGGAGTGCAGTTTTTTGTGTCAGGAGGTTTAAAGCAGAATGTGACAGTCACTGCACATACTGCAGCTGATCGGCCTGGATCTGTGCTGCTGATAGATAATATGCTGTGGTGCAGAGGTAGAGCGTTCAAACTCTGATACGAGGATTGTAGGTTCGGTTCCTTGGGCAAGACTTTGCTCTTGATGTTTTTAGAAATGTACACATCATATTTTCATTAATAGCAAAAGCCAACAATTGCATGCTCTGTTTTCAGATGCACTTATTGGTGAATCTTGTGCCACGTGTTTTTGTGTGGGCGGTCAGGTTTGTGTTTATGCACACAGATTTTAGTAAATTGGGCTGTTTGGCTTTACAAATAAAACAAAAAAAAAATAAAAACGACGCTATTAAATAGTTTGGATGTTTGTTTGGATATTTGAATAAATGCATTTGTAAAAGTAGGCTTTAGAAGCATTTCACAGGAACATGTTTGATCATTTCTGAGACAATCAGGTGTGTGGTTCCATTATTGAATTTTGAAAACAACTGAAATGAATTTTCTATACAGCATAAGGAAACATAAAAGCTCTAATTTGACTTTTTTGATACTCTGGTGACCTAAATTAGCCTGGATCCCAAATAAAGAGTACAAACGTTTGTGCTCATACAAAGAAATTGCCCATGCTGTTTAATTAGGTACTGTCAAATTGTGTGTGATAGTGTGACCGTGCGACAAGCTGGGGACGCGTTTAGGATGTGTCCCACCATCTCTACTGGGACAGGCACCGGCAGCCTAATGACCCCGAACTGGATCCAGCATGTTAGTAAAATGGAAGGATGGCAGTTTTATTAGGATTTACTAAAAACAAATGCTCAAAGAATAAACGGTGCAAAACGCAACAATTCCATTAGTATTTTGTGTGTGAGTGTAACAAACGGGGGAGTTCATTATGGATTCAAGTTTTCCAATCATCCAAAGCTGTTTCAGACCAGTTCATTGCTTCCCTCTCAGAATTTAGAAGTTCCTTATTTTTAATAGATCAGTTCCTCTTTTTTCTTTCAAAGTTATATTTCAGGTTTTTTTTTTTTACAGATGTTTTATTTTTGTCACTGAGAACAAGTCTTGGTTTCCTTTTCTTTTTGATGTGATCTTCCATTGTGATAATATTTTCAAAAGAAAACTGTAACTGCAGGAAAACTGAAAAAATTGGGTTAAGGTCAGGACTCAGAATCTGTAAAGATTGGGGTTACTCACACTAAAAAAGAGGAGGCCTAAAGATAGAAAACAAACACTAATCTTAAAAAGAAATACATTAGATAGTAGTAAAAAGATCTGTTCATGCAGCAAAAAGTATTTTTCTTACTTAATGAGAAATCTTACAGCAAGATATCAAAATCTAGGAGTTTTACACAAGCATTCAAAAAGGGAAAAATAAGCTCAAAAAAGGTAACCGATTAATAGAAATACTTCAAATTGAATATTCCAAAGCTCCAAAAATAAGTATTTTTTGCTAGTTCTAAGTAAATGGATTGCATTTTTTAGTTTATGTAGACCTAATTGTACTTTATTTTGATTACATTAACAAAAAAACTAGTCTAATAAGTGGAACTGAGTATCCATTGTGCTATAGGCACCTTAACATTGGGAGTTGGGTCATCTAGACCCACTAGACAGTGCTCTGAACCTTCTTTCTTCAATGATTTGTGATCTTCACTGGTGTCCATGGATTACATGAAATCTTTCCACCTTTATCCACCTTTGTCATGGTAGGGAGAACACGTCAATGTGAGGGTGGGGTCATCTAAGATAGCACAAGGGTTAATTTTAGAATAAAATGTGAACAAAATGAAAATACGATCTTAGTGGAGGTTGGTCCATCTGGAAATTTAAAACTGGCACTTATTTATAGAATATAAATCTAAATTTTCGTTTCCAAAATAACAGTAAGTGCCAGTCTAATTTGTCAATGTTTATTCTTTCAATCAAAAAATAATTTGCAGAATTCTCAATCTTAAATCAAGTTTTTGGATTTAGAAGACTCTGGAGCAAAAACATTTTAAATCACTTTAAAAACAATTTCCTTATTTCTAGATTCTAGCTCCTAATGAAACAAAAAAATTCTCCACTGTGTTGATTTTGAGAAGTGTTGGGAAAGGTGAGGAGCAAAGAGAAGTTGAAACAACTTTAAACCTGGTAAAATATCTAGGATGTCTAAAAACAAGGTTTCAGTTCTTTGCAAGTATTTAATAGTTTGCAGTGCAGCTATTAAAGTTTCATTTAGTTAGTGCCACTGACTAGTTAGATGGGTAGTTTCAGCTGTCATTGGGTCTTCTGCGTGTCACTTCCTGCTTTCTCAGAGATCTAGTTCAGTTTACTTCCTGTTTGTGGTTAAGTCCAGAGACACTGGAAATGGAAGAGATGGTCTAAAGAAGGACCTCCATAAGAAGGAAAATGTTAAAAGTTTCTGCTCTAAACCTGCTTCCTTGCTGCAGATTTTTACCTGCAGGTTTCATTTTTCTTTTCATCTTCCTTTCACATGCCTTACTCGCTCTCTCTCATTTTCATAAACTTTAGTCGTACACAGTCGGCTGTGATTTCAGACCTTTTCTGAGCTTCAGTCTCTGTCCGTGTGTCATTAGCAGATAGAGTGACCTCCACATCCTCTGCAGTTTCATTCAGATTGTTTCAGAAAACAGAAGTTTGGAGGACGGGTTTTGTCGAGGCCCAGCTTCTACACCCTGATGTGATGTTTTAGGAGGACACTGGTCTGCTTCAGAGATTGCAGCAGTATTTTTCGCGTGTCTGCAGCTTCACTGCAGGGAAAGCATCCTGATCCAGGCAAACATGAAGCCTCCTGGATCTGGAAGCTATCCTCTGTTTGCTTTTCTGTAGGCGGGGGTCAGACGTGTGGAAGATCTGATCACTGCATGTGTGCCGTCACTCCCAGGTGACATCACTGGGTGGATGGAAACCATGAAAACCATGGAAACAGCTGTGTGAGTCTGTGATCTCCACCCACTTCCACTGCAGCTGTTTTCCATCTGACTCTTGTTTCCAATATTAAAAGCCTGTAACCGCAAAAGCAGATGCTCCAAAACATTTTCAAACAGAGAAAAACACTTTTTGTATTTAGATTAAAAAAATAGGTCAATTCAGGCTTTGTGGTGCTTCCTGCAGAATGATGTTAATGGCCCCAAACAGTAGAGAGACTCCTGAAATGGACCACAAAGATGTGTGATGTGACACAGCACTTAGTCCAAGTTTAAGGTTCCAAAACTGTCGCTGGAATTTAAAAAACGGGAAATAAAAATTGAAGTAACTTTGAACCTCGGGTTGGAACCAAACAGGTGAAGCTGTTTTGGTAGCTCACAGCTATTGGTAACTATTCACCTGAGTTTGAACCCAAACTTTGGTTTTGGCCAGAACATCTGCTAGACCTGCTGTTCCTTCACACCTATGTATTGAATTTCTGTTCATCCTCATTAGCCTTCATCAACATCATTCATTAGAACTTTAAAGGACAGAGCTGCTGCATCAGAGACGCACGCTGAGATCAGTCCTCCACAGCAACCAGCAACAGATCTGATGTTCATGTATTCTCAAGAAATATAGATGTTTATGAATGAAATATTAAAGAAAAAAATCCATGATAAAGCCCCCCGCCTCCCCCTAGTCCTTTGCATGTACACAGTCTACATGCAGGATTACAGTGCACAATAATCTAATACTAGTTCAAGCAGGATTTAGACTGTTAAAAACTGAAAAAAATCTGAATTTCTGCAGGTTTTTTTCTTACTCATCATTAAATATTTAAAACGTAAAGCTTAAAGAGCTCTGAAGCTTCGATATTGACAGGAGTCTGCTTCTTTAGTAGTTTTTAAACTGGACACACCTATTTTACTAGTAGGATTAGTAAAATGTGAGGGTTTTAAACCGATGACAGTTTCTAATTTGGGCTATTTCTAAAACTGACTAATAGAATAAAACTTAGTTGATCTCACATAGGAGAAATAATTGTTGTTGAAAATGACATAGACAACCTTTCGACAGACTGGGAACCTGCCCAGGCTGTACCCTGCCCTTGCCCAACAGTGGTTGTGATAAGCTTCAGCAACCCATTTGGAAAATCCATTTGGAAAATGGATGGATTGATTATATATACAGAGATTTTTTATTTTCTTTAGATATAGTCTTTGCAGTGAACATGTGTGTTTCATAGTTTCCTAAGAGCGTTTGTGACAATCTGAGCTTGTTTAAAGTCTAGTAAACACTTTAAAGAGTAACTTCAACACAAAAAAAGAACAAAGACAAAGATGATAATCCTAAATAATTTAAATATGCTTGTTATTTGAATGACTAATGAAATTCTGTACATCAGTGTTCATGAACACAACCTGAGTTCATGACACCCGAGTGGAGATGTCGCTGCTCAGAAACCACAGCCGACAGCTGCTCTGACTCTGCTAATAACAACATGACCTGCCAGCGTTTTTTTTGTCTGTCTGGTAAACATATACAAAATAAGACTTAATGTTAAGTCATTTTTAGACACACAAACTGTGCATTTTTACAAAAACGTTATGAATTTTAAGCTAAATATTACTAAAATACATAAAAAGAAAATATATATGTTCTGGATTAAAAAAAACTGAATGTTTATTAAAAGGCACTGAAGGCTTATCATGATCATTTATGCATGTAAATATAAATAACTACATCCGTATAGCTTGATAAAATAAACTATGACATATAAATCTGCAGATTGAAATAAAAAATGTAAATTGAAATGTTCATGGGGATAATCTGATGTGTTTGACTGAATCAGAGGGGTCTTCATCGACCTTACAGATGAAGAAGACTCAGAAGTGAGCTGACTCTGCAGTGTGTGCCTGAGGGGGTCAGAGGTCACACACTTGTGTAACATTGCGGAGGACTTCCTGCGTGAACATCTGTGCCCCTCATCGTCTTGTCTCTGGTTTGATCACCCCTCCATTTGCTGGGGGGGGCGCTGCATCTGTGATCCGATTGGCTGCTGGAAGATCGTTTGCTTTGCACTTTCCACAGGATGTGGTGGAGCTGTAGTCGAGTGGCTGCGTCACAGGCGTGAGCTGCTGCGGTTCTCTCCCCAAAACTCGCTGGGACAGGATGTGTGTGGGGGGAGTTAGCGGGGTGGGGCGGGGCTGAGGTCATGTAGGGGGAGACAAGTCATCAGGTGTGGCCTCAGAATCAGAAATGTGGAGGCGAATCTTTGCTGGCTTTGAGCAGGTGGACGCTTCCCCACATGCTGGGGATCAAACCTGCACAGCATGCAAGGCAAAAACTGGCACTCTGATGTCACTTCCTGTTTGTGCAGATTACAGTGTTCCAATTTGTCTTGTTAATTCATCATTCTTATTAAATCTTATTTGTCTTTTTCAGAAAATGAAGTGCAAAAATAAACATCTTTTAGTTCTGTTGGTATGTTTTTGCCATGCAGATGGATGATCCTCAGACTGCATCTCATAGTTCAGACAGTAATCCATGAATGCGTTTGCAGATTATTTTATTCTTAGACAAAAAGAAATCTGTAAAAACCAACAGCAAAAAAAGAACTGAAAAAATGTCACACTGAAAAAATGACTTGAATTCAAAACCACATTCAGGTTTTTAGTATCATAAAATCTTCATGTGGTCAAAAACTCTGACATGTCATTTTTCTTTAATGTCTTTAATGTTTGATTTCTGCAAAAACCAAGAATGTTTGTCAGCTTTTGCTCAGCAAGACGGATCGAGCACCAAAACATGAAATGTTCATGGTCTATGAGCCCCACTACCAAGAGGTCCAGAACCAGAACCAGCTTAACTTCACACATTACTTATTTTTTTAGTTTTAAATCGTTATGAAGCACAAAGTGCCTTACATAAAGTCAAATAAAATAATTAAAAACAGACACATTCAAATAAATACAGAATTAGCACGTCAAGCCAGATTTTTTTTTTTTTTTAAACTTGTCCTGTCCAACAGCTGGGCAGGCAGATGAGAGCTGAGGGCCTCTTGTGTTGGAAATATTTTACTTTAACAAGAGGGGTTATTAATCTTCAGACAAACCAAAGGTATGTCTGAATAAACCCCTTTTGTAATTGAGGCCAAACTTTATTAATTTCAACCATGTTTGAAAATTTTGGGCCAGATTGTTCTAGTCTTTTCTGACAGTTTTGTGTCTTTCCATCAGATTAACTTTTTTATCCAGTATTCTGGAGTCTCTGTATCTGACTTTATGTGGTCTTCATTTACAGAAAGACTAAACACACAGAATATTTTTAAGCATAAATTCTATTTGTGAACTGTGATCTTATTTCCAAAAACAGACATGATGGAGTTAAAGAAACTGAAAGGATTTATTGACTCATAACACAACACTAACACATTTACCAGCAATACAACAAAAGTTTGATGGTAAACATAGATCTACCCAAATTTCTTATGACTAATTTGTCATAAATTACCTAGAAATTAGAGTTTATGGCTAATTTTGATAATTTATTTTATCTTAAAAGGGCCGGACATCACAACTTATTTAAAGAAATCTTACGAAAGCAAGTTCTACTTGAAGCGTAGTTGTCACAACAAGCAAAAAACATTTTATTTTCTATATTTTAAACTTGTTTTGAGAAAGTCCCCCCCCCCACAACTTCACCTTAATCTTTTTTCTTAGTTTACTAATAATGTTGATTTTCTATCTCTCTCTATATATAAAATCAACATTATTAGTAAACAAAAACTGAGATAGAACTGATGTTAACATTTAAAATTTTCTTCTCCTTTTTTCAGACTTACTGAAGTTTTTTGTTTCAGGATACGTGATGCATTTTCACAGACAACCGCATAAACTCCAGGACTGTGAAGGTGTGGGGGCGGTCCTCATCATCATCTCTGTATTCTGTTTATGACCCTCATGTATGAAAATGGGGGCTGGACAGTGGTGTGGCGGTTAGCGCTCTCGCCTCACAGTGAGACTGAAGCAAATCACGGCTTGGTCCCTTCTGATGGAGTTTGCATGTTCTCCTCGTGCAGGGGTGGGTTTTCTCCAGACACTCCGGCTTTATCCCACAATCCAAAAACAGGCTTCATAGGTTAACCGATGTGTGTACATTGTGTGTGAGAGAGTGTGGCCCTGCAATAGACTGGTGACCTGTTCAGGGTGAACGGCGCCTTCACTGGCCCCAGCAACCCCGTGACACCGAAAGAGATTCAGTGGGTTCAGGAGATGGTTGAATAGATGCAACTTAGGGACACACAGGAATTGTGCTGAAGGTGATGCTAAAACTAATGAATAATGTCCTGACATTTGCTAGGGGTGCAGTGAAAACAGCCTCTCTTTGTTGATGGCACTCGGTGGAATGTAAAAGACCAATTGAAATGCGATGTTCCACCATCTGCTTCATGATGGAGGGACTCTGAGCTTTAGAACAGCAGCCATGTAGGCAGGACATGGGGGTGGGGGGTGGACAACAGTCGGGGTGGGGACGTGTCACAGTTTCTGTGAGAATGCTGGTTTCTAATTTGCTTTTGGCCCAGCAGGCTGAGTTGCTCCTTTCCTGCAAGGATGCTGTTTGAGATCCTTTTACCCGAAGCATCACTGACAGAAACGGCTGGTTAAATTACATTTCCATCTCTCATGGAGTGATAGTGTTTCTGTTTTTGATGAGACAAACTAAGAGAACATAAATAATTTAAAAAGGGCATATCTTCTACTGATGTTGTGTCTTTTCCCATAAACAACATTCACATATGACTCCAACTGTGAGAAACAGTCTGAACCACTGTGCTGTTTTTTTCTTTGCTGGTTTTGCTATTGCTCAAAGCAGCTCCCCCGCTGACAGGAAGTCAGCAGCTGCGGTTGGAGAGATGCTGCCGCACAGCGAAGCTTTGAGGTTGATGAATCTGACAAACATCCGGCAGCAGGCGCAGAAAAAGTCGACCTCAGAAAGTTTCCATCTTGAGGTTGGAAAAAAACTGCAGCTGAAGGCCTGCAGACTTCCAGGAAACAAGAACGTCTGCAGGAGGAAATTTAAAACGTCACAAATCTAAAGTGAGGAGTCAAATGAAGGAAAACTAGATCTACAGGAAGAATTTAGGATCTCAGAAACAAACAGATGCAAACCTTCAACGTGTTTGACTGAAGAAAAGACACCCAAACGCAGTCAAAGATGTGCTGTACAACACATAAACACCCACATAGACACACATACAGAGAAACATTTACACACTTGGAGAGACACACAAACAGAAAAACACACATACATTCTTACATACACAAATACACACTCACACATACATACAAATACACACGGACTGAGACACACAAACCCACATATCTACCCTTAAACACACATGTGGACACACATGCACAAACACACACACACACCTACATACACACACACACGCACGCATACACACAACTACAGACACACAAATGGACATACACACAAACAGGCAAACACTTACAAACACACATTTGCGCATGCACAGGTGCACACTCACACATATACACAAATAAACATGGACAGACAAACACACATTTATGTATACACACAGACACACACACACACATCCATGGACATCGACACACACAGACAAATATGTGCTTGCGCAACACACACAGATACATACAAATGAATAATAAACATAAACACACTCAAACAGGCACATGGACAAACACCCAAACCCACATTTTGCCTTTAAACACAGAGACACACACACACATGGACACACATGGACAGACACATACACATTTACAGACACACAAGGACATGCACACAGACAGACATTTACACATTAATGCACACACAAACAGATACACACATAGACACCCGCAAAGACACTCAAACACACACTGATAGGCATACACATGGACATGGACACTAAAAGGCGAATACACACTTACACACCCACAGCCCCCCTCCCCCTTGCACCACCCACACGTTCTATTCTTCTCAGAAATAAGTTCCAAAATTAGTCCGGACACACAGCCAGTCTCACATGACTCAGATAAGTTCTGCAATCATGATGCAATAATCAGAAAGAGACACCTGAGAAAAAATAACATCAGTTTGGAGAGTTTATAGAGAAAGACACATCTGAGACTGAGAAACATCAAGGTCATCCCCAGAACTGTTGAACAAACGATCTGATGGAACAAAACATCCCAAAACTCACCTTTTTCGTCATACATTCAGTGCACAATATTTAAATTGCTGTTTTAACTGTTTACTTATTTTTTGTTTTGGAGTTTTATTGTTGTATTTTTATGCTTTTACATATTTTTGTACTGTGACGTGACTTTGAGTGTCCAGAAAGGCGCCATATAAATAAAATGTATTATTATTATTATTAAAAGAGGAGTTTTTTGGAAAAAGTTCGTCAACAAGCACCTGAACTCAAAGGGTTATTTGCACAGTCAGACAAAAAGGTGGGGGTGTGATGGTGTGGGACTGAATGACCTACACATCTCATGATGGCACTGGATTCCTGATAGTAAGTGTTGAGAGGCCTGAGGCCTGATTCCCATCCAAGTTTGCTCCAGTTCGGATAATTTAGGATGATGAACTTTTGATGAACCTTTGAATCTTCAGTTTCAGGGCCGACAGAAACTCTGAGAACTTCACGAAACAATAAAGGTCACATTTCAGTCAGCTGTTTGGAGTTGTTTGTCCTGCAGGGGGAGCCCTTAAGGCTCCATGATTTTTTTTTTTTGCGAGCATCAGCACCATCATGTGGCTCCTTAATGAACTGCTGCTGAACTGTTGAGAGAACGGAAGTCTGCGGGTTCCAGCACAGTTCTACTGCAGATTTGCACCAGTTTCTTCATGCAAATTTGCTTAAAGAGCAGCAACCAACACTTTTGTTTACATATGACCTAGTTTGTTGCACAATGATTCCAATTATAAAACATATAAAAGGGGAATAAATTAGTTAAGTTAACAAATAACAAATAAAAACCGTATTGTCAAAGTCAAACTTAGCTTTATTGTCAAATATGCTGCATACACAAGACATACAGCACGGATGAAATTGTTTTCCTCTTGCCCCACAGTGCAAGCAGCTTATAAAATAATAAATAAAATAATCATTATTAAAAAGAGAATGATTATTAGTAATTCATTTTTCTGTAAATTTAAAATGTTTTCCAAATATTGGAAATCACACTGACGATCCAAGATTAGGATGCTCTGATGTGGAGCAGCAACGCCATCTTGTGGTCTTTTCAGGAACACCACAAATATCAGTACAAAGAAACCAGCTTGTGAGTTTGTTTACTCTTGACAAAAAGTTTTGTTTGGAACATTCATCAGAAAAAATAAAATGTGTTTTTCTGAGACAATTATTTTTTTTATTGTTTTCTACTTGTATTGTTTACTGATAGCAAGAAGGTTGTGGTTCAAATCCTGACTGGATCTTCTCTGTGTGAAGTTTGCATGTTCTCCTAGTGGATCCATGGGATTTCTGAAGCATTTCCACTTCCTTCCACAGTCCAAAAGCACGTTTCATAGGTTGATTGGGGACTTCAATAAAGTTTCCTTAGGAGTGAATGTGTGTCATTGTGGTGGACTAGTGAACTGCTCAGGATGCACCCTTGCGTATTCAGTGTTTGTGATAGGCTCCAGCACCCTCTCATGGCCCCACATATGTGCAACATATTGTATGCACATATGATTTCAACAGAAATTGGAAATACTGTTTTTTTCATCACTGTAGTTGTACTAAAAAAATTTAAGTTACGATCAATATCCTTATCAGCATCGTTTGTTTCCATGAAGCCAGCCTGTGGAATGAAGTGTTTCTCCATAAATGCTCCAGCTGCCTTGAAAATGTTTTGTTTAGGATTATTTCTGTCAGTCATCCGCCTCCATCCAAACCTCTCCTCTGCTTCCTCCTCACTTATGCCTTAGACACAGGCATGGAGGTTGACTCGTATGGGTGCTGCAGGTTTTTTAGTTGTCTGGGCCTGTAGAGGGTTCTTGAGAGGGGGGGTTGCATCTTACAGGGTTCATACACCTTTTTTAGTAATAGTTTTCCATGATTTTTCCATGCTTTTTCCATAATCTTTTACTGAATTTCCAGAATTAATAATGAACACACTTCATTAAGACTATTGTTGTCTGTGTCGCTGAATTAAACCAAGACACATACAGTGCTGTCATGTGATTATTATTATGTGTGATTAATTACTCATGACCTGTAATTAATTAATCTAATTGGCCTATTTTTAATCGAGCCTACTATTTGCTGTGAAAAGCTACCAATATCAAAGTGGAGTTTATTTTAAGTTTTTCCATTGAAACTTGTGATATTGTGGCGCAGTAAAAGTGTACGGGGGATGCTGCTGTACTGTGACTGTTACGCAGCATTCCAGTCGTTAGTGAGGTGTGCTCCTTACTGACCCCACACAGATGCTGCACATGATGTGCAGTGATGTGTAAATGCCCGTAGGACACCCACACAAATGATCTAATTTCCTTGTATCTGACACCCAGGCTGCACGCAAGGAGCTCACACCTATCACTTTAGGAGGATTGACAGCCTTCACCCTTTCGTGTTGCTCAAATGTACACTACATCCTGTCACTTGTAGCATGCCTGTAGCAAAAATGCGTATGATCATTTGTCTACAATTTAAAAGTTTCTTGGGGGTTATCTGCATGTCCTGAAAGATTTTCCCAGTTTTCTCCTGCAAACAGTTCATATCCACCCTTAAGGGCAATTGTGACTAAGGCAGACTCCAAACTTTCTTCCTTAATTGCATTTATGAACCTCCTCTGTGGTCTTCTGGGCCTCTTTCCTGGTTACTTTAGTCTCAGGATCCTTTTACCAATATAATCACTGATCCTCTTCTCAACATGTCCCAACATCTCATTCTGCTTTCCTGCATTCATTTCCAGAATATCTACCATGAGCTGATCCTCTGATGCAGTCATTCCTGATTCTATCACCCATTCCAACCAGCTCCAGTAGGTGGCAGTGTTGCATCATGAATGAACTCACTCACACCTACTCATTCAGAGACGCACATTATTCTTTCACTTTTGTTTAGGCACGCCCGTCAGAGGGAGCCTTCATCTGACTTACTGTCCCGCCCAGCAAAGGTAAGTGTTTATCAGACCCCCCCCCCCCCACTCTTCTCTTTGGCTCCATCTCTTGTTCTCGATCTCTTTCTTTTGCTGCATGACTCTGAGTCATGATTTCAGTTCCTGTAAGCAACTAGGGTCAATTTGGGATGAATTGTGTGTGTGTGTGTGGGTGTGTGTGTGTGTGTGTACTGTTTTTCTTAAACACTAATGAAGACTATTGGCAGTTACTGCTCTATGTATTTTTCCGGATATTCTAGTATTCTGGTATCTCCACAGTCATCATCTACTGTATGCCAGAGTCTTTCTGCAAATCGGAGTGCCTCTGGGTTACACTCTTGAACCTCTACTGCTTAGCCTTTACATGTTTGGTCTGGACCAGTTTAGGCAGACTAAACAATGTTTGATACCAGTAATATACTCAAAACTGGCTTAATGTAAGTTTGTCACAAAAACTACCAGGGTCCAGTGGATTCTGCTGCTGATTGGAGTAGCAAAACTCCTGGAGGGAAAAGAAAGACCAAAAGGAAGATATCTTGGTGTCAACATAACCTCTTTGAGGATAGGAGCAGCCAATCTTCTCTGAGTTCCACCTGGATGATTGACCTTCACCTTCCATCAAAATTCAAATGAATTTTATTTATATAGCACCTTTCATCTACAAAACAGCTCATGGTGCTGTACATAAATTAGAAACAGAAATGCAGAGAACACCAATCCCTATTCATGCAATAAAATAAATAAATAAGGCCCGCACAATAAAATACACAAAAACAAACACAAGTAAAAGAGAAATGACTATAGAGAAACTAAAGAACTAAAGAAGAGAGAACCCAGAAGGCGCTGTCTGCCCTGTCCTCCTATTGGCCGGGGTGTCAGTATGAACACAAACACCCTAGCCAAGGGTGAGAAAACACTTGTAGACAGTCTAATTTGGCTAAAAGACACGAAACATATAAATATGTGTAAAATGATCATACAAAATATAAGAGCAAAAATTTCTAGATGAAACAAATATGTATGTGATAAAATCTCTTAAAATATAAGAGTCAAAATTCTAGATTAAACAGACTAAAATAATGATAAAATGATGTGATAAAACATCATAAAAATGAATAATAAAAAAAAGATATGACATGAAATCTCATTAAAAGCTGATTTAAAAAGGTGTGTCTTTAATTTCTTTTTAAAAACCTCGACGGTAGATGAGGCCCTCACATCCTCAGGTACCATTCCACAGATGCGGCCCGTAGTATCTAAACGAGGCCTCGCCGTGGCTTTTTGCCCACACTTGTCCTGACCCTGGGGACCCTCAGCAGGCCATCACAAAGAAGAAGACCCCAATTCTCCCTGTAAAATGTTTAACAGTTGAAATACCTGCATAATTGTCCAATATATCCTGAGTTAAAGCCCAATTCTCTCCACCCTATGATGCCTGGAATTTGGACCAACCAGATTAACTTTTTAACCCTGTCCATTTAAAGGAAATGCACAATACAGTTGAAATGAGTCCATTTGATATTTCTGCTGGTATCTTGCAGATACAGGCACAAGAATTTGGCTAAACTGACTGGTTAACTGGCAATTCTAAAAGGCTTGCATTTTATTTTTCTTCCATAAAAACATTTTTTAAAAAGAAATCATAGTATCTTTTGCTTGAAGTCTTTTGATTTTTTTAAACTCAAAACTATTCTATTTTAGGTTGTTCTGTTTTTGTGTGTTGTGGTTCAGGAGATCAGCTGTGACCACAAAAGATCTAGAAAGAACTGTGGGTAGATGAATCCATTTGATATGAAATTGCGCTTTGAACACACCACTTCCCGCTTACCTTTTTGAAGAGTTGTCCTACATTTGGTTTTCAGGTTTTTGTACAGCCTCTTCTACACTTTGGATCACTGTGGTCTCTCTAGAACACAGTAGTAGAGAGCTGTGTCTGCCAGGGTTAACTCTCTGATGATCAGTTCAGTTGATGTGTCTGTTGTTCTGGATTCATATCATTTATCTGGGATTTTTCCAAAGTTTATGTGACTTTTCGCTCTTTTCCAGGGAAGAAACTTAGGGACCAGAAAGTCAGAATCATGTTTATATATTAAGTTCAGTAAAGTTTCTATCTGCCTGTTATTTGCATTTCATAGTAAAATAACTTCTTTCGGTTCCTGTAAGCTGATCTTGACCAGGAGAGATTGTGTCTCCAGCTGTGAGTCCTGGAAAAAGTGGAGAAAATGAAGCCATTAGAAGAATGAGATGAGTTGATGCAGCAGCTTCAAGCAAACTTGAATCTCTGTTCTTAAACTCACCTAGAATGTGAGATAGAAGCAAAAAGAGGTAAAGCAACATGTCTTTGGAGTTCTTGAAGCCACACAGACAGCAGATGAACTCTGTTCTTCCACTGCAGCACAATGAGGAAGAAATAATGTCACTGGATGATGTGAAGCTCAGTGGGCGGGGCCAATGAGCTCTTTTTCAGTTCAACTCAATTAATTAAAGAGTTTAGTTCTTCCACAGCAGCTCTGTGTCTGATCTGTACTGCCTTCATTAATATATGTGACAAAGGTGGAGTCTTGGGGATCCGTAAATGCACATTGAAGACACCTAGAGGAAAGAGAGAAATACAGCCAGGAGAGTTAACACTTTATAATAAGATTCCTTTATAACTCCAGTTATGAGACATTAACAAGTAATGGTATTGTGTGTATAGGCCTTTATAGGACATTTATATTACAATTGTTAACATTTGCAGATCTCTTTATAATGTCTTATAGGTCTAAATCATGTCTTTATATAGGCAATAATGAGCATCTGAAGATTTGTATGTATATTCATAAGCCGATTATAAGTGATTAATGCAATAATTATGTCTTTCCTAGTTTAAATGTTTTGCAGTGCCACAAAAACCCAATACTTTGAACACATGTATTAATACACATACTACTACTCGCCAGCCACTTTATGAGGTACACCTTGCTGGTACCGGGTTGGACCCCCTTTTTCTTTAACTGCCTTATTAACTCTTGGTGGCATAGATTAAAAAAGGTACTGGAAACAATCCTCAGAGAGTTTGGTCCTTATTGCCATGATAGTATCACACAGTTGTTGCAGATCTATCTGCTGCACATCCATGATATCAATCTCCACATCCCAAAGCTGCTCTATTGGGTTGAGATCTGGTGACTCTAGAGGCCATTTGAGTTCAGTGAAGTCATTGCCATGTTCAAGAAACCAGTCTGAGATTATTACAGTTTTATGACATGGCAGCTTATCCTGCTGGAAATAGCCATCAGAAGATGGTACACTGTTGTCATAAAGGGATAGACATGGTTAGCAACAATGCTCAGGTAGGCTGTGATGTTGGAACCATGCTCAGTTAGTACAAAAAGAGCCCAAAGTGTTGCCAAGAAAATGCCCCCCACCCCACATGCCTGAATCATTGATACAAGGCAGAATGGATCCATGCAGGTCGAATGTGACTGCTTTCACAACTTGCTGATGGTGAATGAGGGACACCTGTGTGGGAGGGCGTGGTTACACACAGAGCAGGGAGGCTGCTCTTTTCTTATAGGAAACCAGTGCGCGGCCTGCAAGGGCAGAGAGAAGACTATGGGAGTAGCGTGTGGAGTTCCTGATGCTGGGGAGTCTGTGACACTCGGGCGTGGCCTACTTTCGGAGCCAGAGGCGCATGGTCAGTGACGCTTGGGCACGATCTGCACGGTACAGGCAGGAAGAGAGCTTGGAGCCGGAGGTGCGCAATCCACGACAGGGAGGCGGCAAAGCACTGGCCAATGCCATCACGGGTCTTCATCGGGCCGAAGACCAGCAAAACACTCATCTGGAGGAGGAGGGAGACAGCATACCCGCGGGGAGGTCGTACACTGCCATCTGGAGATGCAGAGGGGTGAACGGGCTTGACCCCTCCTAAAGTTAAGTGTGCAAGCTATACCCCAACATTTGATAAACAGCCTGTAGCTCAGCCGCCAGTGGATTTTATTTGGGTTTAATAGGGATTGACTTTTATTCTTTTGGATGATTGTTTTAGTGCTTTTAAAACTATTTGTGGGTTTGTCTTGTCTTTATTGCATGTGTACTTGGAGTGCAGGCAGGCTCATGCGAAGAACTTAGGGGTGGGACGAACGTCAAGGTAGACACTTGGACTATAGCGTCACATGGTCAACTCACCACCATTTTCCTAAAGACTCTTAATACGACGGCTTTAAATATGTTTTGTGTCATCCTGTTTTTTTTTTGGTTTTTATCTTTCCCGATATTAGAGTATTTATTAAAACATTTTACTTACAAAGGCTTTGGCTGTCTCTTGAGCGACTGGCAAACTCCCCAGCGGATCCCTAAAATTTTGGTAGCTCTGGGGCTTCACCCTCACCCCTCTGACACTTGCATGTTCTTGACCCTACCCTCCAAATGTTGCAGTAGAAATGGAGACTCATCATCAAAGTTTTCCATTCTTCTATTGTCTAAATTTGGTGTGTTGGCACCAGCTAAGCAGACAGAGTGAATCCAGGAGCAGGAAGGACATGACACAGATCTTAAAAATAGCTCAGGTTTAATAAACTCAGGCCCAGAATGAACTGAGCTCAAAGCTAGAAGAGTACAAGGATGCTCAGACACAGAGCTAAAGAAAGCCAAACCTAATATAGGAACCTAATGAGATATTTATGGCAGGTGTAACCTCTCTCGGGAGACCTCAGAGGAGGGGAGGGCATACAGGAGAAGTCACAGCCTGCCAGGCAAAACAAAACATAAAAAAAATAAAAGGCATTTCTCAACATGGCAAGTTTGTGTGAATTATAACCTCAGCTTCCTGTTCTTAGCTGACAGGAGTGACACCCGGAGTCAATACTGTTTATACAAAATTGACACTAAGTGATTAAACATTATGGAAAATGTCTGGTTACTCCAGATTTTGAAAGAGCTAGATTTGTAATGATGAATATTTGATCGTTCCCTGGGTTACCTTGTGATCTCACAAGATATAGGTCTTATTTTTCTTCTATAAACTCAAAGATTCCAATAAAGAGATCTGAATTGTTTCACATGAAGTCTTTAAAGTGTGTCTGCAATTAACATTGTTCTGTTTCAGGTTATGATTTTGTGTTGTGGTTCAGGGGATCGGCTGTTACCACAAAGAACTTAGAAAGAACTGTGGGTAGATTGATCAATCTGATATGAAGCTGTGCTTTGAAAACCACTTCCCTCCTGTTAGAAGAGTAGTCCCATATCTGTCTTCAGGTTTTTGTACAGCCTCTTCAACACTTTGGATCACTGTGGTACTAGCACAGTAGTAGAGAGCTGTGTCTGCCAGGGTTGGCTCTCTGATGATCAGTTCAGTTGATGTGTCTGTTGTTCTGGATTCATATCGTTTATTTTGAATAAATTCTTGGCTTTTGTAGTGTTTCGCTCCTCTCCAGAGAATAAACTGAGGAGCCTGAAGGTCAGAGTCATGTTTGTACCAATAAAGTTGGGGAAAGTTATCATCTGTCTCATAGTTACATTTGATTGAAACAAACTTTCCTTCTGTCCCTAAATGTTGATCTTGATCAGGAGAGATTGAGTCTCCAGCTGTGAGTCCTGGAAAAAGTGGAAAAAATGAAGCCATTAGAAGAATGAGATGATGAGTTGATGCAGCAGCTTCAACCAAACTTGAATCTGTTCTTAAACTCACCTAGAATGTGAGATAGAAGCAAAAAGAGGTAAAGCAACATGTCTTTGGAGTTCTTGAAGCCACACAGACAGCAGATGAACTCTGTTTTTCCACTGCAGCTCAATGAGGGAGAAATGTCACTGGATGATGTGAAGTTCAGTGGGCGGGGCCAATGAGCTCTTTTTCAGTTCATCTCAATTAATCAAAGAGTTTAGCGCTTCCACAGCAGCTCTGTTTCTGATCTTTACTGCTTCATTTTTCTCTTAAAAGTAAAAATAAATAAATTGTTCCTTCAAATTATTAATTTGTGGGCACAAATTAGTAGGTATTGTAGAAAAAATGAAACAGTCGATGGTGCTGCTGTCAAGGCTGTAGCATGAAGATTCTTTCTCAGGAGACTTCTTGGACAAGGTTTAAATTTTTATTGGAGTTTGAGACGCTCACAGTGTTACAGTGTCCATTATTCATTCAGCCCTCGTTGGTGATGGCAAGCTACTTATGTATAGCCACAGTTGCCCTGGGGCAGACTTATAGCCATAACGCGCAGACGTTACCTCTGACAATTACCGGAATCTTCATACATATTCACACATTTGAAGAGCGACACTGGAGGAAAAGCGGGGAAAGTGTCTTGCCCAAAAACACAACAGCAGTTGATTGGAAGGGGTAGGATTTTGTCATGGTCGGACTACCTGGGAGACCCAGATGCTGGAACCCGGAAGAAACTCAGGAGGCGATGTAGAAACAGGATGTTTAATTATAGAAGACAGGGGACGTCGTGGATGCTGGAAACTGCTGGAAGCGAGGGAGAGCACCGAGGACGATGCGGGTCAGCCTGTGACGAGGTGGAGCGCCGAGGACGGCGTAGACAGCCTGTGACGAGGTGGAGCGCCGAGGACGGCGTGGACCGCCTGTGACGAGGTGGAGAGCCGAGGACGGCGAGCACCACTTGGAGTGAGAGAAGAGGGCAGGAACGATGAGGCAGGAACGTGGCGAGGAACCAGCGTGACCAATGGCGAGAAGACCTGAAGACGTGAGACAGACGGTAAGTACAAGCTTGGATTACTAGAGCGAGAGTAACTCAACTTGAGGCCAGGCGTGATCACCGGAGTGAGTATAACGGACTGGCGCTGGATACTTGTGAGGATCTCCCTTATGAAGGCTGGCAGGGTGATGAGGAGATGAAGGTCAGCTGGTTCCAATGAAGGAGCAAGGAGGGGAGGGGTAGCAGCCGGAGGCACCGTGACAGGATTTGAATTTCTGATCCTTTGATGATTGGATGACCTGCTCTCCAAATAATATCTGCAATGTATGACTGTTTTTGTTTTTGTCTCTTAAGTCTGTGTTTTAGTAACAGCGGAAATGCAAGGTTTAGTAAAAAAATATTACATTCCAATATACGATTTCCCAAAGAAATAAAAAATAGGAGCACATTTATAATACTAAAACACTATAGAATTATAAAAGTTAGTGTGTCAAATTGTTTATCATATTTCTATACCATGACTATAGACCATACCATGGTCCGGGTGAATACTCGATTCTGATTGGCTGCTGGGTGTGCGTTAAAAAGTGATGCCCCAAAAAGAAGTTCCAATCACCTATCTTAAATCTTCTGTATCACTGCGCCGGCTTCTTTAAAAAGTGACAGTGCGTACTTCGTCAGCCATTAACCCTTCCTTCTTTCACATGTTTTTAGAAACGATTGTATTTCCTGAAATAATAATCTTTGTTATCCTAATTTCATTCAGATTTTAAAGTTGAAATGAGAATCAAAACTGTGATAGGGTCATTAATAACAACTATCTTTTGGTTTTATGTGTTTGTAAAACAGCCAGTGGACTCCAAAGAATAAAGTCACAGACCTGTCATACAGATAGGTAGACAGATATATTTACAGAGCTTTTATTTAGGATTTTATTTTATCTGAATGACTGGCATGGGGCAGAACTGTGACAAAGTCTTGTCCAAGAAGTTTCAAGTTCTTCTTTTTTTTATTTCAAACACAAACACAAATGAAAAATCAACAAAGTGGTTTAAAAAAGACATGAAAGAATACAGTAGGCTTAAAAATGAGTGGGTTGAAGAGAAATATTGTCTGATCCCACCACTTTATACAACATTCTCCAGAGAAAGAATCCTCATCCTTCAACTCCAACAGGAGTGCCATCAACTGTTTAATTCCTTTTCTTTTCTCATCAATCCCCAGCAGCTCTAAATCTTCTGATTGGTGTAACTTGCTCCTGCATTGTGACTTCTCTCTGCTGCTCTGTCGTCCTCACATTGCTGAATGTCTCTCACCACTACATTCACTGTTCCCATGTCTGTTCATGTGATCCTGGGCAGCCCACACAGTGCTCCACTGCCTCCATGATGTGTCCCCCAATTACTTTAGGGTGACTGTTGGTGAAGGCAGACAAACACGTGAGAAACATGCAGCCTTTAATGCGTATTCTACATGGCTTTAATTTGTCACACAAAGCTTGGACCCTGAGCAAAGTGGTGCCTTTTTCTAAAGCGTATTCTCTGGCAAACGTGAGAGCCAACAGGGTCAACTAGGGAAGGTATAATCCTCACTCTTTCTGTTTTTTACACAAATATCATGTCATTTACAGTTTGTGTATATCCATCAGTCGCCATTATCACATCCAGCCCATCAAAGTTGATCAACAATGAAATCAATCTCCTCATCTAAGTTGTAGCTCCACCTGTGCAGCATCATAACTCTCAATGATCTGTTCAAATGTATCTCTGAAATAATGAACCCTTGCAGTACCAGGCTATGTAAGATATCCATATAAGTCATTCTTATCCTAAAACTCAAGTTCTAAGAAATTATCCCTTTGCATTGTGCAAGTTAAAAATTGTAATACCAAATATCTATTTTCTAAGAATTAAATTGTGTCTCGTAATCATTAAGTTGGTATGTGGCACCCACAAAATACTAATTTAAATAATGATTAATTTGAGTAAATTGCATTTTATTATTTTTTTAATGACGTGTCAAGGGCGCCATACTGTCTGTCTACTGTCTGATCATTCAGTGGTTTTACTGTGTGAGGCCTTCTAGTGGATATTTTGGAGTAATATGTTGTCTTTGCTCCACAGGTTTTTGTACAGAACTTTGTTGTTTTCTGTCACTGTGGGCCTCAGAGCACAGTAGTACAGAGCAAAATCAGACACATGAAGCTTCTGGATCTTCAGAAAAACGGATTTGTCTTTGAGTTCAGCATTAAATCTGTCTTCCTTGTACTCTGGAGACTGTTCTTCTGTTCCATAGGTGTCACGTTTCAACATGTACTTTGGGTAACTGTTCACTTCTTGTTTGTACCAAAACAAATGTGGGTATGGAGCACTAGTCTCAAAGGTGCAGTTGAGTGTTAGAGAGTCTCCTTCAGCAGCAATGACTTCTCCTCCTGGTTGGATCACTTTGTCTTCTCCTTTACACTCTGAGGAAGAACAGAACATGCAGAGGGAGAGATGAATCAATAAAGATGATTGATTAAAGGAGAACAATCAGCAGCTTTAACAGCTCTTAATGTACAGCTCGGTAATGTGTTGAAGTGTTTGAAGAGGAAACATGTTGATCTTTGTGTCTTACCAAAGAAAAGAGCAGCAAGAAGAATCCACAGCCAATGTTCCATCTGTACAACAAGGTTTCAATCAACAGGAGAAACTAGCTGATGTTCAACATTCACTCTGACAATTGCTCTCTTCACAGCCCCACTTCTTATTGACTGAAAGTTGAAGTGACAGAATAAAGACTCACTCAAAAGCTGACAGAGATGAGGTGCAGAGATGAGGAAACCCAGAGAGAACGGGTAAGGGCTGGAGTCAAACAGCAAGGAGGCAGAGGGATTGGATCAAGAACTACTCCCTAGTAAAGGGGGCCTTCTTTATAAATCTGGGGAAAGAGGATTTGAATGAATGATACATTGAGTGCTGCAAAATACTTAACCCTCGTGCTATCTTAGATAACCCCACCCTTACTTTGACCTGTTATTCCCACCATGACAAAGGTGGATCAAGGTGGAACGATTTCATGTAATCCATGGACACCAGTGAAGATCACAAATCATTGAAGAAAAAAGTTCAGCGCACTGTCTAGTGGGTCTATATGACCCAACTCCCAACGTTAAAGTGCCTAGGATAGCACAAGGGTTACACTTTTTAACTCCTTCCTGTATTTTAATTAATTTATCTTTTATCAAAAATCTAGGAAAACTCACCAGAAGGAACAAGTAGAGCTGATAAAGGAAATGTTTTATTTGGAAAATTTGGAACTATGAGCTGTTTATTCTTTTTTTTTTATTTAAAGCTTTTTATGTTAGTAGTTTGAAATAAATAGGCAGAAATGATGAAAGCTAAAATTAGATTAACAACAATCTAATTATGAAATGAATCCATGAACTCATCTTTTTGCCTCATTCTGAGACAGGATGTTTCTGGTTTTAGAAACATTCTGGGAGGGTATTTAAACCTTGATCTGTGTAAGATTCGAGTCTTCTCAAAAAAGTGTCACCCTAACTTCTGGTAAGTAAGACTGGAGACCATACACATGTCATCTATCGTGATTCTATTGGTTAGGGGTCACTTACTAGTGGACCACGGTCCGAACCGAGACGCTGGGTCATACGGACCAAGACCCAGACTTGGACCCAGATATGAACTTAACGCAAAACTTATACAATGGGCGACCCTATTCTAATCAGTGCAACCACCAGATTCTCACTCGCAGCTCGTCATACAGACATTTTTTTAAAGTTAACAAAAGCCAAATAAAAAGACACGTTTGGAAAGTTTCTTTGGGGATAAAACAACCATTGGGGAAACTGAACAAGAGCCTTCAGCTTCAAAGAAAAATAAAGCTGCTATTAACAGACAGAACCAGGATTTTTCCTTGACGTATGGATTTATGGAGACAGTTGTTTCCACGTAACAAGTCGCTCTGCATAATATGCTGCGACAGACTTGAATGTTTCATATAATCTCACAAATAATAAAATGAAGACATGATGGAATCACCATTATGTTAAAATTTGAAAATACAAGTTTTCTGATGGTTGCGTTGTTTTATTTTGCTTTATTTTTTCGTCAGACCTTAAAACAGGGCTGCCAACTTTTCCCAAAAGCTTGGAGCTTGTAGTTTTTGAGAGTCTTATTGTGAAGTAAAGCACTACGAGGTAAAAAAAAGATGAATTTATTGATTGAAAAGTAATAAGAAAAGAAAGAACTTTTAAAGAGCAAGACAGATTTATTATTCACCCTAATAACATGAGAAACAAACAAACTAAACTACATATTAAGACAAGATATTTTTGGCATTTTTTAAGGTTTGAGAATTTCAGTGGATGGCTCCCACTTGAATAATAGCTCAAGGCCTTTTGTTTTAATTGTCATTATTGATAATAAAGTTCTGTTCAAACTGTTTCTGGTCTTGGATTTGTTTGGACCCAGTTTTTACATTTGAGTGGAACAGTATTAGGACCAGCTTTGTGATGGTGACAAGCCTGTGGACCAAAATTTGGTCCTGTAACCCGTGAGAAATAAATCCCTTGTAGTTGAAGTAGCTCTTAACAATTTTATTTACTTATCTGGGAGGGAACACGTTCCAAAAATGTCTGAGCTTGTTAGTCATCTCAACCAATCAAAGAGTTTAGTTCTTTCACAGCAGCTCTGTCTCTGATCTTAACTGCTTCATTTCTCTCGTGTCTATGTCATTCGTTACGATGTCTGAACACTTAATGTTTTCACAGTGTGTGATGCCCTCTAGTGGATGTTGTGGAGTATTGTGTTGTTTTTGCTCCACAGGTTTAAGTACAGAGCTTTGCTGTTTCCTGTCACTGTGGGCTGCAAAGCACAGTAGTACACAGCAGAGTCTGACACATGAAGCTTCTTTATCTTCAGAGGAACTGATTTGCCTTTGAGTTCAGCATCAAATCTTTCTTCCTCGAACTCTGGAGAATATTCTCCTGTTCCATAGGTGCCACGTTTCAACATGTACTTTGGGTAACTGTTCACTTCTTGTTTGTACCAGAACAAATAAGCATGTGTGGTAGTTTTTTCAAAGGTACAGTTGAGTGTGAGAGAGTCTCCTTCAGCAGCAATGACTTCTCCTCCTGGTTGGATCACTTTGTCTTCTCCTTTACACTCTGAGGAAGAACAGAACATGCAGAGAAAGAGATGAATCAATAAAGATGATTTATTAAAGGAGAACAATCAGCAGCTTTAACAGCTCTTATTATACAGCTCAGTAATGTGTTGAAGTGTTTGAATGGGAAACATATTGATGTTTGTTTCTTACCAAAGAAAAGAGCAGCAAGAAGAATCCAGAGCCAATGTTCCATCTGTACAACAAGGTTTCAACCAACAGGAGAAACTAGCTGATGTTCAACATTCACTCTGGCAATTGTTCTCTTCACAGCACCACTTCTTATTGACTGAATGTTGAATACAAAGCAGAAGCCCCGCCCACTTCACACTGTCAACCTCTAGCGGAGCTACAGTCAGCAGTGGGGAAAATCGTGCAGCTGTTTGCCAGTGTTTGTTCTGTTTCTGCTGCTTTCTCTATACAAGGTGCTAAGTCGACATTTGGTATCACGAGACAAATTTATATAATTTAAAAAATATATAGACTATAGTGTAAAGGTAATTTTGAATGAAATGTGCCAAAGTGTAAAATTAAATTTTTTTTATTCAGATTTTATGTAATGAACCACAACATAGACTCACTATCAAAATACATGATAATGATATGCATTTTTAGACAAGAAAGAGAGCTCAAAGAGGAGAGATTTACAATGAGGAAGTTGAAGAGAGTTGTCCTAAAACAACTTTGTTATGTCGCCTCGAAAAGAAAGCCCTGAAGGCTTGAAGGATTCAAACAAATACAGAACATTACTTGAATTTAACAACAACAGCAATAAAATCACAACTAGGACATATACTCCTTTGCTAAGCACATCAAAAGAAGATGCCTTTAATACCAAATCTTGTTTGCTTTGGGGTGTGAGGGGCTGTTGGCTAGAGGGAGAGTGTGTTTACAGAGGGATGATGGGAAGGGGCAGGCTTACATCACTGGGACATCTTCGAAAATTGATCAAAAGATGAGTGGGGCTTCAAGAGGTTTTTTGGAGACCATCATCCCAATCTAACCTGTTTATGCTGCATCATTTGCCCATTTATTTCCCACCAAATGCACACTCTCCACCCCCATGGGTGTTAGGTAGAGGCCTTTGAGAGGAAGAAAGAAGAGTGGTTCCGAGGCAGAGATGGAGAATATGGAAAAAAGTGAAGGACACCTAGCAGGAAATAGATAGAAAGACACATTCAGAGGGAACATCCACTCCACGTAACACCATCATCATAAATAGAGAAATGAGAAAAAGAAGTAGAAGACCTTTGATCCCCAACCCTTCGATCATTGGCTGACCTGCTCAACCACCTGACCCAGTGCCCGTGAAGACCCTGTTTTAAACACTGAAGATCAGTTGCGCCCTCAATTTGCTTCAAACGCAAAAGAAGCCTACATTAATCCTTGTGCTATCCTATGGGGTCAAGATAATCATTGACATGTTGTCCCTACCATGACAAAGGTGAATAAAGGTGAAGAGGAGCACTGTCTAGTGGGTCTAGATGACCCAACTCCCAATGCTGAATAATAGAAGTGGACGATCTAAGTTTGACCTTTTTAGGAATTGTTTTATGCATCAATGCAAGCTGGCAACACAAGCAATCTTCCAGGATCCTGGGAAACACATTCCCCGCCCAACATCGTGCCCCTAAATGTTCCCTCAGAGTGGTTTAGATTTTAGGCCAACATAAAAAGCCATTTAGTGGAGGTGTTGTCAAAGAGAGTCATGGCCAAAAGGTTTGAGAATTACACAATTATTAGTTTTCACAAAGTTTGCTGCTAAACTGCTTTTAGATATTTTTTTCAGTTGTTTCTCTGATGTACTGAAATATAATTCAAGCACTTCACACGTTTCAACGGCTTTTATCGACAATTACATGACATTCATTCAGAGTGTCCGTATTTGCAGTGTTGGCCCCTTTTTTTCCAAGGATCTCTGCAATTCAACTGGGCATGTTCTCATTCAACTTATGGGCCAAATCCTCCCTGATAGCAACCCATTCTTTTATAATCACTTCTAGGAGTTTGTCAGAATTAGTGGGTTTTTGTTTGTCCACCTGCTTCTTGAGAATTGAACGCAAGTTCCACGTCTTGGACCCAAAATGTCAAGGTTTTGGTACCCGAGCCACTTAGGCCGCCTTTACACTGCACGGTTCAAGTGACCCAATTCCGATTTTTTCCTCTCACGTGGCACAGATCGGATATGATCGGTGAATGTGTAAGCAGGACAAAAGC
>CM074494.1:13426633-13443865 GCA_037389245.1 Oryzias sinensis | reverse complement strand
AGAGTCCACTTTGGAAGGAACTTCTGTCACTCTGTCCTACAAATATAGAAGTGCTGCAACAGGAAGTGATTATTTCTTCTGGTATCGACAGTTCCCAGGAAAACCTCCAGAGTTCTTGATCTCTCATTTTGGAACAGGAGAATTGATGTCAAAACCAGTTCCTGGTCTTTCTTTAAAAGTGAGTGACGGCAAAAGACAAATGAATCTGCAGATCTCCTCTGCTGCAGTGACAGACTCTGCTGTGTACTACTGTGCCGTGAAGCCCACAGTGACAGGAAACAACAATACTCTGTACAAAAACCTGCGGAGTAAAGTCACCCAAAATATCCACTAGAGGGCATGAAAGCACTGATTGTCGAGTCATTGGACTCATGACATCCATTAAATGGTTACCAAACTTAGCTGTGTGTGCAGCTCATTGCTTTTCCATGGGATGGGTCAAATGCAGAGAACAAATGTCACACATAAACGTGTTTGACAACTAATAGGTCTTTAACCTCTTTAGTTATGGTAAATGGTACATACTTGTATATCACTTCACTATAATGGAAGGCTCAAAGCGCTTACAGTCAAAGTCCCTTTCACCCAAACACACATTGGTAAATGGCTTATACTTATATAGCGCTTTTCTACCTACAAGGCCCAAAGCACTTTACAGTCACGGACCCATTCACCCAATCACACACACATTCACACACTGGTAGCGGCTCCTCTGCCAAACACAGGTGCCCGCCTACCACCAGAGGCAAGGTGGGGTTAAGTGTCTTGCCCAAGACGCATCGACTCATGGGCGTGCAAGGCGGGAATCGAACCTGCAATATAATGATCATGGGTCGACCGCCCGGTGCACCACAGCCGCCCCACTTAAAAAGATAGCGACCTGTAATTTTCATTATAGGTATACCTTAATTATGAGAGACAAAATGAGAAAAAAAAATCCCAAAAAATCACATTGTCTGAGTTTTAAAGAATTTATCAGCCAATTCTGTTTGAAAATAAATATTTGGTCACTACAAACAAGCAAGATTTCTGGCTCTCACAATCCTTTTGTTATGGCTCGTATCTAGTAAGAACTCAGGAGCAGGAAAGACAAGAATCCAAGGGATTTGAAAGCCAAAAGATTTAATAACAAAAAATCCACCACACATGTGGGACAGAATCATGAGGTAACTGACAGGACTAAACAGGACACAGTGATGATGAAAATTCAAAATACTACTCTATAAATACCTGAAATAAGAATTGCTAAAGTGTAAACAGCTGTTAAAGCTAGAGACAGCACATGAGGGGGAGGGGCGAGGCTGCCACTCAGCATTAATCATGACACCTGTAACCTTTTCTGTAAGAGGATCCTCTGTCCTCCACTTGTTACCTGTATGTATGGCACATGTTTGAACTTGTTATATATATAAAAGGCACCTCTCCAAAACGTCAGTCACGCTCCAAACTCCACTTCAGCCAAGACCAAAGAGCTGTCTAAGGAAACCAGAAACTAGGGATGGGAATAGAAGCCCCATGAAGCCTCATTGGGGTTCATGTAATTGTGCCGGAAAAATGAACCACCCATTCAGGGCTTCGAAACCACACAAACAGCGGCATCTGGTGGCGGACTGGATGTATATCGACATATGTTTCAACAAAGCTCCTTGTAACACTTCAATGTGGAAATAATGATGAAAAAACGTAAAACAGAAACATTTTGTTAATGATGATAAAAAGAATGTAAAACAACACAACATGTGATGCTTTCTGTGAGAAGCGCTTGACACAGCAAAATACATATCACATGAAGAAAAAAAAAACGCAAAAAGAATATGTATAGTACCAAACTCGAACCTAGAACCTCTGGATATTTATGTCATTGACTATTCCACTGAGCTATCTCTAATCAGAAGAAAATGGCATGCCATTATAGATTCATTGCAGTGTTTTTTTTATTTTTTGATACACAACGTTCATGATGTAGTGTTTTATTAGGAAAAAACGATCTGAAATGATCCTGAGTCACAGAACGTTTTTAATAGGAGCCATGGTAAAGTGCAATGAACTGACGCTGATTCCAATACAGGGGAAACAATGGAACTGGTCGGGACACGTTCAGGATTCATTTCGCATTTTTAGAGAATAGCGCGCCCAATTGTTCAAAACACAAGTGACATCTGAAGCGTGGTTCGACCAAACGAAGCATTTGGCGCATCATACGTCATCAACCACGTAATCTGCGCTAGTTGACGCACGCCCCGAAACATTGTGCCGAAACACTCTGTTTCATGAAGGTGAACCGCGCGCAGAAACGCCGTGTCAAACGGGCCATCCCTACCAGAAAATAAATTGTTGACCTGGACCATGGGAAGACTGAATCTGCAATAGCTAAGCAGCTTGATGTGAAGAAATCAACTGTGGGAGAAATTATTAGGAAATGGAAGACATACAAGACCACTGATAATCTCCCTCCATCTGGGGCTCCCTGCAAGATCTCACCTTGTGGAGTCAAAATGATCACAAGAACGGTGAGTAAAATCCCAGAACCTCACGGGGGAAAGTAGTGAATGACCTACAGAGAGCTGGGACCAAAGTAACAAAGTCTACCATCAGTAACACACTATGCCGCCAGGGACTCAAATCCTGCAGTCCCCTGATAAAGCCATTACATGTGCAGGCCAGTCAAAAGTTTGATAGAGAGCATTTGGAAAGTCCAGAAAAGGACTAAAAGAATGTCATATGGTCAGATTAAACCAAAATAGAACTTTTTGGAAAGAACTCTACTTAACGTGTCTGGAGGAGAAAGAATGCTATGTTGCATCCAAAGAATATAATACCTACTGTAAAGCATGGGGGCGGAAACATCATGCTTTGGGGCTGTTTTTAAGCAAAGGGACCAGGACGACTGATCTGTGAAAAGGAAAGAATGAATGGAGCCATGTATCATCAGATTTTGAGTGAAAACCTCCCTCTATCAGCGTGTGCATTTAAGATGAAACATAGCTGGGTCTTTAAGCATGAGAAAGATTCCAAACACTAATGCCCGGGTAGAGAAGGAGTGGCTTCTTAAGAAGCATTTCAACATCCTGGAGCGGCCTAGATAGTCTCAAGAACTTCAACCACACAGAAAATCTTTGGAGGGAGTTGAAAGTCTGTGTTGCTCAGCGACAGCCCCAAAACATTACTGCTCTAGAAGAGATCTGTATGGAGGAATGGGCAAAAATACCAGCAAGAGTTTGTGAAAACCTTGTGAAGACTTACAGAAAACGTTTGACTGCTGTTATGATGCCTTGTTTGAACTGCAAAAGACAGTCTTGACCGTGTCTACATAGGTAAATGCATTGTGTTGCTGCCATGTGATTGGCGGAAATTTGCACTTACAAGCAGTTGGACAGGTGTACCTTTAAAGTGAGTGGTGAATGTATGTCTGACTTGTATGTTATGCAAAGCAGAAACCTCCTGAAAAACAGCTTTAAACTTTTTCTGTTTAAGCTGAAGTTGAAATAAATATATCACAAAGTTCTTCTGATTACGGGGTGAATTATTTTTATAGAAAAGACTTCTAAGTCTTTTTAGTTTCTGTAAGTGACAAACTTAAAGCAGTCTGTTAACAAGGAGGAAGAGGAGCTGGAAGATGAAAGAGCAGATGGAGAGATTGAGGGAGGAGCTGAGCTGTTAGTGAACTATAGAAGAGACACAAAGTTCCACTTTCTACACAGTTCAACACACAAAAGCCAAACATCAGCTTCATCCAACATGCTGTCTGTGCAGACATCTGTGTTCACTCTGCTGCTTCTAGTCATTGGAACAGGTTGATGGGATTCTTTCAAAGATCCATTTCAGCATTTGATGTTTGTCCATCACTGATCTGACTTCTCTCTTCCTTTAGATGTCAGCTGTGAAGAACTCACTGCAGTCAAGAAGGAAGAGTCCACTTTGGAAGGAACTTCTGTCACTCTGTCCTACAAATATAAAAATGCTGCAAGAGGAAGTGATCAGTTTTACTGGTATCGACAGTTTCCTGGAAAACCTCCAAAGTTCTTGATCTCTCATTCTGGAACAGGAACGCCAATTTCCCAGCCAGTTCCTGGATTTTCCTTCAAAGTGAGTGACGACCAAAGACAAATGGATCTGCAGATCTCCTCTGCTGCAGTGACAGACTCTGCTGTGTACTACTGTGCTGTGAGGCCCACAGTGACAGGAAACAACAAAACTCTGTACAAAAACCTGCAGAGAAAACTCAATACTACACAACATCCACTAGAGGACGTCACACACTATGAAAGCACTGACTGTTAAGCCAATGGATTGAAGACAAAGTCTAGAGACAGTAAAGATCAGAGACAGAGCTGCTGTGGAAGAACTAAACTCTTTGATTGGTTGAGATGAACTGAAAAAGAGCTCATTTGCCCCACCCACTAAACTTCACATCATCCACTAACATTATTTGTTCTTCATTGTGCTGCAGTGGAAGAACAGAGTTCATCTGCTGTCTGTGTGGCTTCAAGAACTTCAAAGACATGTTGCTTTACCTCTTTTTGCTTCTATCTCACATTCTAGGTGAGTTTAAGAACAGAGATTCAAGTTTGCTTGAAGCTGCTGCATCAACTCATCATCTCATTCATCTAATGGCTTCATTTTCTCCACTTTTTCCAGGACTCACAGCTGGAGACACAATCTCTCCTGATCAAGATCAACTTACAGGAACTGAAGAAAAATCTGTTACAATGAAATGTAACTATCAGACTGATAGCAACTATGTCCTACTGTATTGGTACAAACATGATTCTGACCTTCAGGCTCCTCAGTTTATTCTCTGGAAAGGAGCAAAAACTTCCACACGTGAACTTATTCCAGATAAACGATATATTTCCAGAACAACAGACACATCAACTGAACTGACCATCAGACAGTTAACCCTGGCAGACACAGCTCTCTACTACTGTGCTCTAGAGACAGCACAGTGATCCAAAGTGTAGAAGAGGCTGTACAAAAACCTGAAGACAGATATGGGACTACTATTCAAAGAGGAGGGAAGTGGTTTTCAAAGCACAGCTTCATATCAGATGGATTCTATTCATTCCTGTTTGATCAGAGTCTCTGTGGTTCCAGCTGCTAATGAAACACTGTGGGAGGATTCACATGAGCAGATGAGCCACATAAACCACTAAACATAAAGTTGTTCTACACACCTCACTAATAAACACAAACATGGAACAAAGAAACAGAAGACTTGAACCAATATCACGCTTTGATGTCCATTTAGCTACCTGCTGAGTATAAGTCTTCTGCTGATTGGCATGCATTCTTGTGTCAGACTTCATGGTTTCAGCAGCAGATGGCAGCAGCAATGTTAACTCAAAAAACATAGCACTGAATTACTGAATTAAATGTATGATAAAGTAAATCAAAGTGTGTTGATAAGTTTTAGGTTCAACCAAATGTGTGTTTGTGTTATGACTGAAAAAATAAATCATCTAAAAGTATATGCAGAATATACAGTGAACCATTATAGGGTGTGGTCCAGGAGGTTACCCTGATGAGGCGGCAGCGTAGGCAGCCATCACTCCCTTTGACCCTGAAACCAGTCTTCTTCCACAGTCCAAAACATGCTTTATGGGTTCATTGAGTATCTTAAATTGTCATTGTGGGTGTGTGTGTGGGGTGGTGGTGGGGGACTCCAGCTGCCCTTTAACCCTTGTGCTATCCTGTGGGGTCAAGATGACCCGATCCTCACATTGACATGTTCTCCCTACCATGACAAAGGTGGATAAAGGTGGAGAGGATTTCTTGTAATCCATGGACACCAGTGAAGATCACAAATCATTGAAGAAAAAAGGTTCAACACACTGTTTTGTGGGTCTAGATGACCCAACTCCCAATGTTAAAGTGCCTAAGATAGCACAAGGGTTAAAAGGGATTCAGTGGGTGTGCCCAAAGTGTGGCCCTAATGCAGTCCGTTATCGATTTTAGGTATTAATTTTACGTATCGATTTGAACCCAAATACAAATGTGGAATATGTTTTCTGAATATAATAATTATAATTGCCAGCACTGTTGGCAGTAGAACACACACCTCTTTCAGTTTCACCAGATTTTCACCAGAAGATGGGAGTACCCCTGCTTATATGCACAATGTTGCCGTCACCACCTGCAGTTACATGTGCAAAAATGTCTTTAGTCTGATTAAAGGTCATATTAGAATTGAACTGTGTACATGGGCCCTGAAAAAATGTATTTGATTAAAACAAATGTTTAAATGTACAACACGTTTGAACAGAAAAAAAATCATTCTGACATGCAGATAACTATCTAAAATACCGGAAACGGCCATAGAAGAAGAAGTAGCGGAGTTCTGTTGTACACAAATATGGCTGCGGTTAATATGGAGCAAGACGATCTTTTGAGGGTGCTTTTATTTATGTATTTGTTTTTTGAAAGTGACATTTTTCTTGGCTGCACGGACCTGAAGGACGGGTGAAGGTTACGTTTAGAGTTAGGTTAATACGTACGACAAACAACAACATTTAGCCTCGGATGAACGTAAAATACGTGTGGGCAAGGAAGCATTTTGGATCTTGGCAAAAAGTGAATTGGTAAGGAACACTTTTAAAGAAAGACTTTTACCAAAAATGTTTTTTTGAACTGCAGTTTATGATGTTTTTTTTTTTTTAAACTGCTACTAGTTTATACTTTAGAGTCACTGTAATTGTTCTATACATTTAGCACTGCTTGAGCTAGTTTTTAGTTCTGTAGCCACAGATATTTCTTGACAATATATGTCCCGAAAATAACAACTACAGTTTGGAATGAACCCCAGTTTGCAGCTTCTGAACATCATTTTTGGTATAATGTTAAAGTGTTTTGAATTTAAAACCTAAGTAAGCTTTTTTTGCTTTAATATTTATGTTTCAAAGTTGATCTAAGCTAGGTTTAAGCTTTTTCTAAACTTATTCTGTTCTCTGACAGAGATTTTTTACTGGAATATGAGTTCATTATGAACCACAGTCACCGCATTTGTTTATTCTCAGTTGGATTTCCTTCAATTCACTCCATTCCATTCTTCAAAGGTCTGTCATCTTGAACTTTTTCTTTAGTCTTCTTGTTTAAGTGAGAAACATAGAGATGTAGAATATCATAAATGTCTTTGCTCTCACTGTAACATTAGTCCCACTTCAGAAGGCTTCTTCAGCATCACAACAGGAAAAAAAATAGCCAAGATTATCTGTACCAGTTTGACCCTAAAGCCTTAAACTAAATTCACACAAAACACAGTTTGTTTGGCAGGGATGTCATAATGGGGGGCAGCAAGTCATCAAACTGGGTTTGAGACACCCAAGCACTGTTGAAAGCGGCCATCATTCAGACAGACTGCAGCTCCTGCAGTATAGAAGGAGATGTGACTACTGATGCTTTTTCACTTGTCCCATCCAGCAACGGAGAAAACAGATTAGAGCTGAAGGCGTCTTGTGTTGGACATTTTACTGTTACAATAGTGAATCTTCAGACACGCGAGGTGTAAGTTTGTGTAATGCCTTTTTGTATTTGAGGCTAAACTTTATTTATATCATTTGTATGTATACATTTCTTGTTGGACCGGATAAAAAAAAAAAAAGAAGAGAGAAGGAGAGAGTGGGATGCTAGAGATAAAGGGTAAGGGTACAAAAGAAAGGGGAGAAAAAAGGGGGTTAAATAAAATTGAGGATAATTAAAAAGTAGGAGGGGGTTGAGTCACAAAGCAACAAGTTGCTGGAGATTTATCATTATTACTGTCAGGTGTAGATGATAGTTAAAAGGGAGGGGTTTGTTCATAGACACACTCAAATATTACAAACACACCTGTTGGCTCCAAAGATCTTCACACACAAACATGTCGACACGTACAACATACAAGTACTGCTCACACGCACGTACTTATGCAGACAAAGAAACACATGTCAAGCATGTCACTCCATCATGCACACTATTCGTGTAAAGGTGAGGTGGCACAAGAGAAAGAGCCTCGAGAAAACCGAGCCAACAGTGGCCTCCAGGGCCCTCCAGACAAATGTGCAGGATACCAGGTCTAGGGAATACGCCTACTGGGAAACCCAACATCAGCCACCCAGACCAGGGCCAGAAGGAACATCACAGGGGTCCCCTGTTCCAGAGACCAGAGGGACACAGGGGCTTTGGAGAGTGCAAGCCCCAGCCCAGCCAGAGGAAAGCCCTAGCTAGAGCTAGGAGTCCAGCTCAAGGCAACAAGGCCACAGACAAGCAACCCACCACCACCCGGGATGTCTAAGCATCTCCCCACCCCAACCGCAGGCACAAGGCAGGGCCCCCAAGGGAGACCCTTGGCAAAAACCTTTTGACACTAGCTCCTCCCACATGCGTCAGGAATGTCAAGTTTTTTAAGCACATTTTTGTACAAACGTCCAGCAGCAAATTTCACTCAGGTCAAACGACAGGAAGCAGATGCAAATTTGGTGGGAATGCAGCACTAGTCACAACTGCCATTTTGGCTGGATAGGGGCCGTCTCCAGACAAAAATGAGTAAACCTGTCAGGGTACGCAGGTGACCCACATGAATCAACAAGTTTGCAGAGCACTTGATGAGTCCATAAAGCGAAAATGTTCATGCACATTCTTTTGTATGAGCATGCTGCAAGCAGCAGATTGTGGCAAATACTTACACAACTTGTAAGGGTAATAAGTAAGAATGAAGTAGGTGAGACACAATTATGTTGCACAGATTTTTCATTGTTTCTAAATCCCCCACCTCCCATAAAATCCTGCAGTGTCCAAGAGTGATGTGTGCTCTTTCCTGGCTCCTTGTGTGCAGCCTGTCTATTAAGAATCAAGAAATTAGAGGAGGAAATTCCAAGACACTTCTGTGCTCCCCTCAAGATGCAACCGCTTCTCTCTACAAACCTCCACAATCCCAGACGAATAAAAATCTGTGCACCTGCGCACGTGAGCCACATCTCCACTGCACCTCCTGCTCCTCCACAAGAGGGCGACATAGTGAAGTGGGAGGGGCTCTCCTTCAGCTCTGCATTCAACATTCAGTCAATAAGAAGTGGTGCTGTGAAGAGAACAATTGTCAGAGTGAATGTTGAACATCAGCTAGTTTCTCCTGTTGATTGAAACCTTGTTGTACAGATGGAACATTGGCTGTGGATTCTTCTTGCTGCTCTTTTCTTTGGTAAGACACAAACATCAACATGTTTCCTCTTCAAACACTTCAACACATTACAGAGCTGTATAATAAGGGCTGTTAAAGCTGCTGATTGTTGTCCTTTAATCAATCATCTTTATTGATTCATCTCTTCCTCCGCATGTTCTGTTCTTCCTCAGAGTGTAAAGGAGAAGACAAAGTGATCCAACCAGGAGGAGAAGTCATTGCTGCTGAAGGAGACTCTCTCACACTCAACTGTACCTTTGAGACCACTGATCCATACCCATATTTGTTCTGGTACAAACAAGAAGTGAACAGTTACCCAAAGTACATGTTGAGACGTTTCTCAAAAACAAAAGAAAATGCTCCAGAGTTCCAGAAAGACAGATTTGATGCTGAACTCAAAGACAAATCAGTTCCTCTGAAGATCCAGAAGCTTCATGTGTCAGACTCTGCTGTGTACTACTGTGCTCTGCGGCCCACAGTGACAGGAAACAGTAAAACTCTGTACAAAAACCTTCAAATATAACACAGCACTCCACAACATCCACTAGAGGGCGTCACACACTGTTAAACCAGTGGAACTGTCTCATTTTCTCTACTTCCAGATTCTGGAGGTATTCTCTTTTTGACCAGGTCTGTGGGGACAAACACTCTCATTTTAGATGGTTGCAGACTGGAAACCTGGAATTATCACTGGGTGTAAACTCTTGTCTCTAACCAGTCATCTCTTCTCTTCTCTCTCAGCGTTCAGATTGCCGCACCAAACCATCATACCACCTCCCCTTAAAGATGTTCCTCTTCAGTGCAGTATTCAGCAGAGCATCTTCTGGCTTCTGCATACTTGGACATTCTGATCTAACAACAGAGTTTGGACTTATCTGTGAACATAATGTTTTACACTTCTTCAGGTTCCAGCATTGCAGATACATCACAGGAGCTTTTCTGCTGTGGTTTGTTCAGGATTGTCTGTGCTTAGAGCTGTCAGAAATGTCCTCCTGAAAACTTTCTCTATAAATCTGTGGAAGACAACCTGCAGGAGATAAGTGTTGACAGATGGGGACAAAGGTCTTGTTGGAGATGATCTTTGTGGGATATCAACTTTGTAACCCGTTGCTGACAGCCCTCAATCTGAATCCTGAAGGTTTCTTTTCAGGCTCACACTAGTAAAATATGCCATAGTAAACCTTGTGCTATCCTAGGCACTTTAACATTGGGAGTTGGGTCATGTAGACCCACTAGACAGTGCTCTGAACCTTTTTTCTTCAATGATTTGTGATTTTCACTGGTGTCCATGGATTACATGAAATCTTTCCACCTTTATCCACCTTTGTCATGGTAGGGAGGGAGAACACAGACAATACAAGGGTGTGGTCATCTAAGATAGCACAAGTAACTCAATGTCCTGCAGAGATGACCTGCTGACCACTGTAGCAGAAAACACTTTTTATTGGTTAAACCCAAAACTGAGTTCTGGTGATTGTCGTCAAAATACATACATGCAAAACTGAAAATGTTCCTTTGACCTTTGAGTCAGATGAAATTTTTAATGAACAGATGTTTCAACCTCAGCTCCTTTGATAAATTTGTATTATACGTTTTATGCTGAATGCTCTTCCAGACAATACCCTCTGCATTTACCAGGCTTGGGACAAGCAAAAACAGGATATTTGTCAGTGCCCTGTGGAAGCTGGATTTATTTTTCTTTCTATGTTTGTCTATTTGTCTGTCTGTCCATCTGCACGTTTTGTGTCTTTTCCTAAGAAAAGTACTTTTTTTTTTTTGTTGATGTGTGTTTTTTTTATTTATTTGTGGCTATTTTTTATCTCTTTAGCTACATTAATTTTGGATTTTTTTGGGCTATAACATTGAGGGGGGGGGCAGTCATGGCAGTTGTGGGGTATTGCTCCTTTGTCCTTTCCTCTTTTTTACTTGTTATGTCCAACAACTGAGTGAAAAGATGAGATCTGAAGGCTTTTTTTGTTGAACAGCTTTTTCAAGTGTAACTGGGAGTAACCCTACAAGAATGTTTTGAATGTAAAATTTCATTTTGTAGGAGAATTGAGGGGCGTTGCCCATTGAGTGATTTTTTATTTTATTTTATTTGGGTTTGTGTGTAAAAGTTTAAGAATATGAGGCATGCTTTCAGAAAATGTGTGTCAATAATTGAGAAAAACTATAATCTCACCAAATGGAGGAGAGGCTGTAATGTGATTGGCCAATGGGCCATTGTTGGTGTTCTTGGGCATGGTGGCAATATCACATTATGCTGCCATCAGCAATCATGGTGCTTTGCACCATCATGCCAAGCCCTTACAACACTCACCAGTTTATAATTTTCCTCAATCACGTGTGAGATGCTCTGTTGGGCCAGCAGGATGAGCACCCCATCTATGTTTTTGTTTGGGACAACGCCAACCTTACACCAGAGTAAATCTCCTGCAAGCCATGGAACTTGCCTGTGGGGACATAGGTGTGGAGGCATGCCAAGGCTGGATATGGCATACCAGACACCCCCCCACCCCCTTGCATGGCCAGACAAAATGTGCCCTGTGATGTGGATGAAGTCCTGTGACCTGGTCCTGTATGAAGACATGGTGGTGTGTCTGAATAACGCACTTATTTGTGTCATTTTGTGCTTCCTTTTTACTTGTACACAAGTGACAAACACCAGTTTGTTTTTATGAGTGCCACGTGTAAATGCACAAAATTTGTTATTTTCATTTTGTACAAGTCCTAAATGCACCGGTTTGGTGCAACATGCAATTAGCCTACAGTGAACAATATCTTTTATGCAGCTTCAAGTCCAGAGCATTGTGATTTCAATTTTTCTACGTAGTGTTCAGTGACTATTCAATGTTGCTTTTAATTTTGACTGACTCAGGGCATGATTTCACAACAAAGTTCAGTTTTGAGAACAGATTAAACTGTTTTGAGTCTGAGGTTTTGTGACAGTAGCTTGAAAATTGGGTTTTGTGTTCACAGTTTTGAGGAAAAGGTGAGCAGCTTTCAAGAAAAGTGTCTTAATCTAGAAAAAGCTTGAAAATTGGGTTTTGTGCTCACAGTTTTGATAATAGCTAAGCAGCTTTCAAGAAAAGTGTCTTAATCTACAAAAACTGAAGCAAGAATAAAACAGTTTAGCTCCACTTTACAGTTTTTCTTAAATGCTAAAACATATTTCACTAACGTGTTCTCCATGTTACCCAATGTCTAAACACCCTTTTCTAAAGCTACAGAAACACAACCACAACTTCTCACTTCAAAACTCAAACTTTCACAGCAATAGAGCAGCTCCATGCTTTCAAAAAAGGAAAACACTATACACACCATTACACACTACACCAAAACAATGGAAAACACAATGCTCAATTTGTGAGAAAGTTATTTTCTTTCACAACTCCCAATGCATATTTTTAGAAACTTTATAGTTATGGATGTTGTTAGATCTCTGCAGAAGATAAGGCATTTAGATTTGTGAGTTTCATATGAAAAGTATAAATCTTAATTCTGTCTGTAAACTACTGTAACACAACTCAATGCAAAAACAGATTCTATCCATTTCAACAATAATTAATAATATTTACATTAATAATTTGTTTTCCCCCACATTTGTTTGATGACGTCATTTAAGCCCACTGCTCCTGTGCATGTATGTATGTGTGTGTGTGTGTGTGCGCAGGTGGCTGCATCTAGAGACGCTCCGTCGCATCACCCTCCTCCTCTTCCAGGTTGACACTGTGTGGCAACCGTGAGAGATAGTCAGCCACCACGTTGGTCCTTCCGGGCCGATGTCTGATGTTAAACTTGAATGGTTGAAGTGTGAGATACCAACGGTTCAGTCAATTATTTTGGTTCTTTGGTTGTGAGGGCGGTGAGAGGGAGCAGCGATGGTTGCGAACTGTGGCACAGTTCATGGCGCACATGGCGCTTGAGCTCAACTCTGAGGCACTTCTCAGTTTCAACACTAGATGGAGTCTGTCACAGAAGGGTGCTTCTCCACTAAACAAAATTAAGCAAAGAAGAATATTTACCATGAGTCACCAGAAATGGCAGCAACGAAGAAACGCAAGATAGCAAGTGAGTGTAGAAGATTTCAAACATGAAATTGAATGAATATTTCTTCAAGGAAATCAACAGAAAGTCTGTCTGTTTGATTTGCACTGAAGATGTTGCCGTGATGAAAGAGTATAATTGCTTTTGGCACTATGAGACCAAGCATCAGAGCAGCTACGCTTCGTACACAGATGCTGAACGAGCTCAAAAATTCAAGCAAATGGCAGCTACCCTGCAAGCTCAACAACAGTTTTTTTTCCCATCGCGGTGAGTCAACACACGCCATCCATCCAGGCCTCCTTCACTATTTTCCTTGTGTAATTAGCAGCGTTACACGAGGGGTTGCCGCCTGCCTGTCTCTCCTAATAATGGCCTTCACGTCTCCCCACAGGCTTCATAATAGCAAAGGGCGCAGGCTTAGGAAGTAAAGGAAACTCCTATGAGCCGTCTCCGTCTGACACCTACAAGGATGCTGTTCGCAAGGCCATGTTTGCATGCTTCACAAAGATAGAGTGAACCTAAAAGGTGAAGAAAATGCATGATTCTGAACTGTGAAAAAGTATTCCCTTTATGTAAAAAATAACTTGTTGTTTTGTTTTTGGAATTTTTTTTGTTCATAGCTGCATATTTTGTCAAAGAGTGTAATTGTAAAATGAAGCTTTTTAATTTGTGTGCGTTTAATGTGAAAATTGTCCTCGTTGGTCACCCATAAGCCCTTTTTTTTGGTCTACTTTTCTGAGAAAACAGTCGCCTCTTACAAACTACACAATCGGGCACTCTTCCAGTCAACCACACTAACGGCTACGTATGTAAAGATCTGCTGGCTTCAGCTGCTCAATAAACCCGTTCTGAACTGCATGGTTGGAATGAGGTTTCATTGTCTGAGTGAATGTTTCATTTGACGTGTGCTTGTTTTATGTGGCACATATCAGCATCCCTGCTCCCACTGAGAGCAATGTTCTTCACATTTTAGGTGTGTTAGAAATACACAGTAATCATGTGTCAATATGTCACCTCTTGTGTGCTGCCCGGACCTTTGCTCATTTTTCTGTATTTGGCCCTCACCAAAAAAACTTTGGACACCCCTGGTCTACAGTTTACCGGGATTACAAGACGTTTGTGGTTGTTGTTCAAAATAAACAACATCCCATTTTCAATAATAAAGCAATCCATCTCCATACTGGTAACATCATCAATATTCTTCACTTTTTTAAACAACTGTTTCGATTTGTCATCCTGTTTTTGCAACTCTGCTAAGTTTTCAGGCAGTTCCCACATTTTATCAGTATTTAAACCTTGTACATGGTGTTCAGTTATACAAAGTTGCTTTTCAAAGCGCTGTTGTAGTCAGACTTTTTCGGCCCCTTGCTACTTTCGCATAAAATTTCATCCAAGTCTGGTAGCGGCAGAACCCCAGTTTTTGCCTGGGCTCGGGTAATTACTGGGCATGATACACTGTTCTGGTGATGAACATGATTAGTCTCACCTGACCTTTCCCCTTGTAGTAAATGTACCAACACTGGTATGTCTCTACCCAAAAGCAGGTCGACAGGCAGGTTATCAACCACCCCAACAGTCAGAAGATAGGGCTGTTAATCAATGTACACAGTTATTTCAGTTTGAGGACAAGCATGATTGTCCCCATGAACACACACCACATTTGCAAGATGACCACAGTCCAGACTACCAATGGGTACCAAACGTTTGCTAATCAGGGAGGTAAAGCTACCGCTGTCTATTAAAGCCAATACCGATACACCATTCACAGTCACTGTTTTATAAGTTCTCTTCCTGACATTGTCAATTGCTGACGGTTCCACTTCATTTCTGGGTACATAGCAGGCCCCAGTGACCTTTGCTTTTTTCAGTGGACAAACTGAAGCCTTGTGTCCAGCTTGCTTACAATAATAGCAAATCAGGGGCTTACCAGTTCAAGGCGGTGCAGTCAATGTGCTGGAAATATCTGGACGGTGTCTCACTGATGCTTCTCGCTCTGTCCCAAGCTACGGTGACGGAAACACTGGGAGACGTACGTCTGTGGTGGGTTGGGCCACGTCGATGGGTTGAGTTGCCATCGTGGAACGCGTTTTAGGTCCTCCTCTCCGAGCATTGAGGAACTGAAGAGCCAATCTTGCTGCCCCGGATCCATCACCCGGTGCATGCTTCTTGACCCAGGTTCTCACTTCCGGCAGAAGAACGTGGAAACGTTTTTCCAGGATTATGGTTTCCCCGACCTGCTCCGGTTGGATCCAACGCCGGTAGAGTCCCTTAAGTCGATGATATGTCACCATTGGTGTTTCTCCATGAGGTACAGATGCATCGCGGAACTTCTGTCGATAGGTCTCAGGAGAGATGTCAAACTTTGTTAACAAAGCTTCTTTCAGGTCTTTGTAGGAATCAGCTTTGTCCTCATCCATGGCTCTGTATGCATCTAGGGCTTTTCCTAAGAGAAGAGGAACCAGTCTGCATGCCCATTCAGTCTCTCTTCAGTCAGTGTCTCATTCAGTTGCTTTCCCTCCTTGACCTCCTCCTCTTCCTTGTTGGCCTGGTCCTCTTCCTCCATGGCCAGCTCTTCTTCCTCCTCTGACCCAAATTCCTCTTCCCCTAAATCTTCCTTCAACCATTGTGTTTGTATTGTTTTGTATGAATCTTCATCAAACTGTGGTCTCTGAACTTGCTTGTGTGGTCACAGCATTAGCAACAAGTGTCTTCAATTTTGAGTCCTTGTGTGTAATGAAAGACGCCGGGTGTGTTCATTGTATTCAAACATTGTTGATGTAGCAAGCATTTTGTATCACAACCTTTTATTTGAGAATATGAGCAGAGTTCTTTTGCAACTTGTGTTTTAGCAAAGCAAAATGTGTTAAGATTTATGAGAACGGAGGATTGTGTTTTATGAAGTGTATCTTCGTGTGAAATGTGTTTATGAGATTGGAAAAAGGTGGCAAGATTTGGTAAATGTGGTTAGACAACTGGTCATTTGGTTTATGGGATTGGCTTTTGTGTTTTAGCATTTGAGAAAAACTGTAATGAAGAATATTAGCTACAAGGGGAGCCAAGCTACGTTCGGATAAATACAGAGGGTAGTCCCAAACCAAATATGGGAATAAAACATATGATATCCATACAGGGTCAGTCAAGGTCCTGGTTAACAACAGCAATGGTACAGTTCACCGACAGGGTGCCAGTGTGTAAAGCTCAAAAAACATAGATGGTTTAATTTGAATTGTTACATTTACCAAGGAGGGTACTCACCATGTCAAGCCAACCAACGAAACAAAAAAAACCTTCATACAGGAAAACACCACACAAAGTTAATACCTGCAGGTGAAGCAGAAATGCTCCAATTATTATTTAACAGAAAAAAAAAATCACCTTTGAAAAACTGTTTTGGTCATCAAGTAAAAATAAAAAATCAGAATCTAAAAGAACTTATTAATTACCGTAATTTTCAAATTATAAGCCGCTACTTTTGCGGCTAATTTATGAATGTTTTTCTCTTTTTTTAGTGCACTTTTTCTAATGGCCGCTAGGAGCGCTCGAGCAGAAAGGGTAAGAGTGAAACGGGGAATGCGTTATATATGTATCAAAGAAGACACAAGTTTATTGTATTGCTTTGTGAATGAATAGCACGAACAGAGCCTCGTGGAAAATGCAAGAAGAAATGCATATGACATAGCTTTCAAGTTAAAAGCAAACGTTAAAGGCAGTGTGAAAATTTGGAAAAGCCGGTCTGCTGCGTAACGGAGGGGACAGCGCAAGCTCAGGAGTGAATTTGCCTTAGAGTGACCCTGACAACGACAACAAAGGAGAGACTGAGAGAGTGTGTGGTGAAGAATATCCAATGCTGTTCCAATCCGACACCGAGGAGGAAGACTTCCATGGTTTCAGTGCACAGGAGAAGGATGAAGAAAGCTCTCAGTGACTTTTACGTTTACAGTATGTTTTTTAAACAAGCCCTGTTAGTGCTGTGTTACGGTGTGTCACTGTTGTGGAAGAAAACTTCCGGCGCACGCGTTCAGCGCTTGCCTCTAAGG